>PVIU01006585.1:46405-89566 GCA_004026605.1 Ondatra zibethicus
AAAAAAAAAAAAAAAAAAAAAAAAAAAAAAAAAAAAAAAAAAAAAAAAAAAAAAAAAAAAAAAAAAAAAAAAAAAAAAAAAAAAAAAAAAAAAAAAAAAAAAAAAAAAAAAAAAAAAAAAAAAAAAAAAAAAAAAAAAAAAAAAAAAAAAAAAAAAAAAAAAAAAAAAAAAAAAAAAAAAAAAAAAAAAAAAAAAAACGACATCTTGAAATCTGTGGGCAAATGGATGGAGCTAGAAAACATCATATTGAGTGAGGTAACCCAGACACAGAAAGACAATTATCACATGTACTCACTCATAAGTGGCTTTTAGACATAAAGCAAAACAAAAAATAAAAACAGCCTACAATTCATAATCCCAGAGAACCTAGACAACAAAGAGGACCCTAAGAGAGACATGCATGGATTTAATCTACATGGGAAAAAGACAAGATCTGAGCAAATTGGGAGCATGGGGGTCATGGGAGAGGGTAGAAGGGGAAGGGAGAGGAAAAAAGGGGAGTGGAGAAAAATATATAGCTCAATAAAAACAATGAAAAAAATAAATACTGTTTCATTTCAAGTTTTTAAATTATTGTTGAACAGCATGTCTTTTAAAAATCCCCATAATCTTTTGCTAAGGCTATTGTGGATAGCACACATTCAAACATAAATTCATAACCAATGTTTCATAATTTCATTATTATTTAAGAAGCTTCTTAATATTTTTGAAACCCAGTTAAACTGAATAATATTTATATCCACTTTCTTATAAAAAAATTTGAATTCTCAACCTAAAAAGAAATTATATTTTCCTTATTTTTAATCCTATTACATGGCCATCCAACTGGTCAGCATGTTTGGAATAATTTATACTTCACCTGATTTGTTTTCCGGTTTTCTGTAAATATTAATGCTTTGATAGTCCTTGTCTTTGCTAAACATTAGTCCTTATTATCTTTCTGCATTGTTCATTATATAAACATATATCCCATCCTATATTTCCCTTTTGTTAATAAAATATCAATTACTCGTCACTTATTTGGATTTATCAGTCCTTATATTTGTTTGTTTTTCTTTGCTACTTAAGACATTTTTCATTGTTTGCTTTTAGACAGGGTTTCCTAATGTAGCCAGGGCTGGCCTGGAGTTTGCAATCCTCCTGTCTCTGTCTTGAAGTTACAGGAGTTCACCACCATATTCAGACTAATTTCATGTGATGCTAATCAAGAATGTGTTTCCAGTTATGAATATCTCAACTTGCCAGAACCAATCATGAAACTGAGAAAAACATAACAGTGTAACAATAGCAACAGGACGCTTCATCTTTGAAATTAGACTATAACAGCCTCTGTCATAATTCTGAAGAATTGTGCTTAATGTGAAATATAAATTTTCTGCCATGTTTATCCCATGGAAAATTGTAATCACTGATTTGAATTGGATGGCGCCTAACTAGAAACAACCTCAGCCATGTCCGGATATGACAGCCATTTTCCAAAACCATCATCCAATAAACAGAAAAGCGCTCCAAAGACTTTAGACTTTCTTATACAACGTTCAGGTTTTATGAATACACTTCTCCTCAGCTTCTGATCATTGGGCCAAAGATACATTTGCTGCATCTGAATGATGAATTTGATATGAACAATTTTCTTTTCTATTTTTGCTAATTTAATTGATGCCTACTTCATTTCACAGAGAATTTGATATTGCAAATTTGATCTGGTCAGTTCCAGTTGTGGATCTGATGAGAATAATTTCCTCACTCATTTTTCATTATGTCTTTAAATAAAGAAATCATAATGCCCTGCTTGTGGGATTTACATGGATTTTGCTCACTTCCCCAGCTTCTAGTTGTTTAAATTTGAAGCATTCATTTGAACATTTCTTTCTGGATTTTTTAACTTTTGTTCCTTTTTGAATTCCACTTTTGAATTTTCTATATTTGTGGTGATTTCAAAATGAATACATTCTTGATGATCTAAAGTTGAAGTGAACAAACATTAGCTACCGTAAAGGATCAAAAGCAATTTGCAGCCTTGGGAACCATGTAGTCTGCAACTCTAATGTTGAGACAAAAACTCAATACAAGGATCGATCATAAAAAAGCAGACAGGCATGGATCCTGATGAGACAATTTGTAACATCAGTGACAGATCATATTTCACATTCAAGTTCATTTCTGAACTCTCATCCAAAAAAAAATAAGAACAAATTATTTCCCAAGGATTAAAAAAGATTAATGCAAATACAAATTGAGCACCCTCACATGAAAGTAAAAAAAACAATTCAAAATCTGGAAGTCTTCTACAGGAAAACTCCACATGACTTTATGAGATAGACTATAATCATAGGGCAGAAGAACTATGTACAAAATTATTCTCAGAATTCTCTATACAAGGTGCATACAAAGTATAAGTGAATCTTCTTTTAGGGTTGGGTCTCATCACAAAGATAACTCATTAGACACCTACAAATATTCTAAAATCCATCCGTGCTTGGTGGTGCACACCTTTAATACCAGCACTTGAGAGGCAGAGACAGGCAGATCTCTGTGAGTTCAATGCCAGTCTGGTGTAACAGGTCTTCTTTTGGGCCACCAACCAGCTCCCAAAACAAGACATGAAGACATTATGAGTTATGAATGTTTGGCCTTTCGTTTATGTTTGTCCACCAGCTCTTTTAACTTAATTTAACCTGTTTCTCTTCATCTATGTTTTGCCTTGGGGCTTTTTACCTTTCTTTCCTTCTGTATGTCATACTCTTCCTGCTTCTGTCTGCTGGCTGGTGGCTGCCTGGCCCTGGCATCTCCCTCTGCTCTAAGCTCCAATAGTTGCTTTGTGGTTTTCCACTAATGTCTAGGCAGGACTACAGCTGTCTCTGCTGGTGCTATGAACTCACATCAGCAGTCTGTGCAACTGGAAGGACACATCATGCTCAACTGATAAATTGAAAACCTTTAAAAATGTCAAGCAATTTATTTTCCAAGTGACTTAAAAATATTAAAATTAAGAGTTTGTAAATGATAACTTGATCTTATAAACAACCAACTGCCGATCCCACGTATCCAGAAATTTCATTCAGTGTTTTTCTCAAGTATGCTTTCATTTCCACCATAGATAAGCACCCTGCTAAACACAGCCCTGAGAATAAATGTATGGTCTATTCTGGTACTACATGTGCAAAAGACAGAGCAGTAATTCCACCCGTGAGACAGTGGTAAGCTATAATATGCCTACAAAGAACTATAGCCTTGTAGAACTAAAAAGGACAAAGGTGAACACTTTAGGTATATGGCAAGGTACCCCAAAGAAAGACCTCTAAGGCAGCTTTGTTACTTACTGCCTGTTAAAGTTTTTCTCAAGCCCTGTGAATATGCCCTTCTCGGTCTTTAAAACACCGCTGTAGAACTTAGTGTGTATACTGAGTATATACTTCACCACTCTGCGGTGGTTGCCCAGAAACTCAGTAAATTATGCAAGAATTGAAAACATAGAGTGTCTTGAGGTCCAGAAAGTGGAAAACAAAATAAATATCTGCTATATCCACATGGTTTGACGGTATTTTTTCCAAGTGGGCTAAACTTTCTGGGCATTGGTATGCTTGGGAGTAAATGAAAGTAATTATAATTCTTACTTCACAGGGTTGTTATGAGGATTAAATGCCCCATCAATGCTGTGGTTGATAATGGAGCCCCAGTCAGCAATCATAATTCACTGATTAGAAACCACCAGCCTCAAAGCCAGTTATTTATAGGTGGAGAAATTGCAGAAGGATATTTCACAAGAGGTCTAGGTCACTGTTCTCAAAATAAGCAGCAAATAAATGAAGCCTTACTATTCTGATAACCATGCCCCACTTCCTTCTGTATGGCCACTCACTGAGCATAGTATTTGTGGCTTTTTTTTTACTTTTACTGATTTTTTTTGTATTTCACATCATGCATCTTAACTCCACTTATCTCCCTGTCCTCTCAAATCTGTCCTCTGCCCTTGCAACCTCCCCACAAACAAAATGAAACCAAATTTAAAAGAAAAACCAAAGGAAAAAAAGAAACAAGAAAAAGAAGAAGGATCTTGTTTCGGAAGCTGCTGTGACCCATTGAGTCACACAGTTTACCCTTTAGTCCGTTCACCTTTACCTGCAAGTGTTCCTTGCCACGAGTCATTAGCCTGGCTTGAGACCTCTGACTTCTGCTACACCACTAATACAGGTTATCAATGGGGCTCCTCTTGACTATCTTGTTGTCCTGTGTCATAGAGATCCTGCTGTTTGGGATCTGTAGGTTTGTCCCCTTCACCTGCTCCAACAGTTCAAAGATGAGGTGGATGTTGAGGTGGACCAACTCATAGCCCTGGTTCTGGGCCTGGGTGATAGCTGAGTTGGTCAGCCCACCAGAGCATGTATCAAGTCACATGCTAGGTTTTAACAAGTCATCAACATTACATATTAGTAGACAAATAATGTAACTTTTATCTATTGAAGGAGAAGTTCAAGTTCATCAACTGGAATTTATTTGTTGTTTATTTGGTTGGTTAGTTGGTAGGTGGGTGAGTTTTGTTTGGAACTTTGACTTTTTAAACAGGATATCATGCAGCCCAGGCTAGCCTTAAACAGGGTATCATGCAGCCCAGGCTAGCCTTAAAGTCAGTATGTAGCAAGGCAGGCCCTGAACTCTTGCCTCAACCTCCTAAGTGCTGAAATTACAGGCATACACCAGCACACCCAGCTAGAATTCCATTCAAGGCTTAAAACTAAAGATTTTTGAAAATTGCCAACTATCAAATTCATTTGACAAAATCTTAACTTTTGCTATTTATTCCATAATTAGGACTTACATTGATGTGAAGCCATTTTTGAAGGTTTGTGAACTCCAGTTGATTTTTGAGGGAAAAAAAAAAACTTCCATCAGAAAAACAACTATTGCAAATTGCCCTTGGTCTATTTAAACATAGGCTGGACACTCTGTAACCACAGCATTAAAGGCAGTTTTGCTGGAAACAAGCACGCAGTGAGTGCTCTTGCCCTTTCACACACACAATGTGCGTTTGTTGCCTAAATCACACGTTCTAGTCTTTATTTGGATTATAATTCTAAATCCTTGCTTCGGTGAATTTCTTTTGAGGAAAAAAAAACGCACACATTGGTCTACATATTTCTCATAGAAAGCAAATGCAGGATTTACTGGTGGCGAACCCACTCCTGGCATCTCGTGGAGGTATGCTGAGCATGCTGCTCCTTGAATTACAGCCAGCAAATGTTCATTTAGTGATATATGAATTTCACCAGGGAAACTCAGAGCCCTTCAGCCACTTACAAAACGGGTTTATATCCCCAAGTGGTTTTATTAAAGGCAGCAGCATGGCTCTCCGTTAGGAGTTGTCATGCAACGCTTTATTTTTATATTTCACTTCACTGATTTGCATCAGAGTTTCCTACGTAGGCTCCAGACACCATGATTGCATTCATAAACATGCATATAATATGCATGTGAAATCACATTTCCTTTTTGGACGCATTAGCAAAATTCCATCTGTCTGTTACTTTTTAGGCCATTAGGTTTTCCACATTGAACACAAAATTGGGTTACAGCTACCTACTATAACTATTCATCGAAATAATATTTTAAGTTGTATATAATATTATTCCAGTCTATCCTCTTTCTGAGGAATTTAAACTAAACCCACCCAGACAGTTCCACAATAAACTTAAAAGCATGTTAGAGAAGATGAAAGTTGAAAGAAATTTTTAGAGAAATTTTTTCAGTCTTGCCTCCTTATTATTTTTCAAAGAATAAATTAATACTTTTTAAAGGTTGGAGAAAATACAAGTTTAAAAAATTGGAGGTACAAGAGAGCAAGTATGAGTGAAAATGTGCACTCCTGGGCACACCGCTAGAATTGGAGGCTGACTGTAGAGCATCCTCACTGTGGGACTGGGGAAGTTAGAGCTGATGTTCTCTGGGCCTCAGTTTCCACATCTGTAAAACTCTATAAGACCTACTCCATACAGTCATTGCAGGCATCAAAAGAACTAATACACTCATTCCCAAGGATGCCATCTCTTGGTTATTCCTGTAATTTGGATGAGGCTGAAATTGCCTTAAAAACTTAAGAGGAAAGCATGGTCAAGTAATCCAGACCTTTCCTCCTCTTTCTCCTAGGGGAAATTGCTTACAGACCCATCTCCCAACCTATCTCCTTCATTTAGTCATCTTTCATTTGTAAAACCTTACATTCAAGCAGGATGTCCTAGGTCTACAAGGACAAATTTATCTAATTTCAGGGTCCAACTTTTGCACTTTGTGATTGCCACTTTGTCTACATCTTTAGCTTCATTCATCCTTAACTTGATATTTGGTTCTCTGTCTGACCAATATTGTTTTGTCTGCCATTTGATTTAGAACTAAGTCGAGGATAGGTTATGGAATTAGTGTAAGTGCCCAACACACACACACACACACACACACACACACACACACACACACACACACACAATGGAATACTATTCAACTTTAAAAATAAGGAAAATATTCTGTCATTTGTTACAATGTATAGGAATCAAGAAGGTATTATTTTGAGTTGAAATAAGCCTGAGAAAGAAAAACGAACTGTAGACTCTAATCAAAATATATATTCTAAAGCAATAAGACTCTTAAAAGCAAAGAGTAGAATGGTGATTACCAGAGGCTTGGGATAGAGTGAATGGAGAGATATTGCTCAAAGAGTATAAAATAACATGAGAAATTAACACAGGCATTTGTGATAATAGACATATTAATTTACTTAAGTCAATCACTATGTGTGATATGCATATATCATAGCATCAATTTGTCATCCATAAATATATGATTGTAATTTGTTGAGCAAAATAAGGGGCTTTGGAGGTGTCCAAGCAAGTAAGGTTCTTGCTGTACAAGCTCGGGAGCCTGCGTTTGGGTCCCACAAGAAAGAGGGTGCTGCCACACACTCCTGTAATCCCAGATTGAGGAGTCAAAAGCAGGAGGAATCCCTGGAGTTTGCTTTCCAGCTAATCTTGACAAACTGGTGAACTCTAGGTTCAGTAAGAGACCTTGTCTCAAAAGCTAAGGTGGAGATCTTCACTCTCCCTTCTTTCCTCCATATTCAGTCCCCAGTCTCGTCCCCAGCTCTGCAGAACACCACCTGCTGTGGCATCACCTCCCTCTCATCCCCCATCTCCAGCACATCTTCCCCACCATCTCATCCTTTCCTCTCCCTTGAACCTGCTGAGCTTACCATCAGGGAAGCAGGGAAGCAACTAAACAGAGAAATGGTGTCACGAAGCAGACTGACTGAATAGGTATTTACAGAGTATTTCACCCAAACACCAAAGGATATACCTTCTTCGCAGTGTGTCGTGAGACTTCTCCAAAATGAACCACATGTACAGACACAAAGCAAGTCTCAACAGGTGAAAGAAAATCAAAACAACACCCTGCATGCTATCTGACCACAATGTATTAAAACTTGATATCAACAAAAACAGAAGAAAAAAACAGTTTACAAACTAATGGAAACTAAACAACTCTCTATGGAATGAAATCTGAGATGAGACATGAATTAGAAAAGAAATTTAAACCTCCTGGAATTGAATGAAATGAATAACTTATAGGACTTATATAACTTAATGTACCAAAACTTATAGGACACAGTGAAAGCAGTTCTAAGAGCCAAGTTCATAGCACTAAGATCTACATTTTAGAAAAATAGAGACATCTCATACTAGTAACTTAATAACACACCCAAAAATTTTGGGGTGGGGAAGAAAAAAAAGGTATCACACCCAAAAGGAATAGATGGCAAAATAAATAATAAATAAACTCAAAGTTGAAATCAATAAAATAGAAGCAAAAAAATCAATACAAAGAATCAATTTTTAAAACAAAGAGTTGGTTCTTTGAGAAAATCAATTAATACTGACAAATTCTTGTCCAAATTAACTAAAAGGCTGAGGGAGAATATCAAAATTTTAAAAATTAGAGACAGAAGAGAAAAACATAAGTCTACACACTTACTGACACCTGATTTTTGACAGAGAGGCAAGAATATACTCTGAAAAAAAAAGACAACATCTTCAACAAATAGTGCTGGTCAAACTGGATGGCTGAATGTAGAAGAATGCAAACATGTCCTATACTTACAACCCTACACAAAACTCAACTCCAAATGGATCACGGACCACAACATAAAACAAGATACACCGAACACAATAAAAGGAATAGCCTGAACTTATTGGCACAGGAAAAGACTTTCTGAACAGAACACCATTAGCACAGGTGCTAAGATCAACAATTAATAAATGGGACCCTCATGATATTGGAAAGATTGTCTACATTAAAGGAAACTGTCATCTGGACAAAGCAGCAGCATACAGAATGGGAAAAGACTTTTACCAACTACACATTGGATAGAGGTCTAATACCCAAAATATATAAAGAACTCGGGAAACAAGGTATCAAGAAAACAAATAACCGAATTTAAAAATGGGGCACAGGTCTAAACGGAGAATTCTTTTTAAATTATTTTTATTGATTATTTCACGTCATGCACCCTGATCATAATCACCTCCCAGTCTTCCCATGTCTGCCCCTCTCCCCCATCACCTTCCCTTACCCCAAAGGGAAAAAAAGTCCATTTTGTGTTCCATATATTTACTGGAGCAAGGTCAGAGTGGCCAGGCCCCTGAGGGAGGATGAATCTTTCTCTGCCTGCATCCATACTGAGGAAGCCTTGCAGTGGCAGGAGTCAGCTTGCCCATGCCCATGCCGCTGCCAGTACCAAAGGCAGGTGAAGTGCCAGGCCAGCTCTTCTAGGAGGGGCCGAACCAGCTCTTCTGTGCACACAAATGTTAACAGAGCTTCAGGCGGCAGACGAGACCACGGGCATCCACATGGGCTTTGGTGGTAACATGGCTATAGACATCAACACAGCTCTTGGCTGGTTCAGGACCACTAATCCACTCATGACCCTCAGCGGCAGCATAGGTCACAGGCCTTGACACGGCTTCGGGTGCTTAGACATGTCGCTCCCATCAGCATGCTGCCATAGGCAGCAAATCCTGAGGACACCACCAAGGAATCAGGCAGCAGCACAGACTGCATATATCCACATGGGTCTCGGGTTTCATCATGGTGGGACAGCAGCATTGACCACCGACACTAACATGTGTGGCATCACGGGCAGGCCAGGCTAGTCCTTTAAGGAGTCCAATCCAGACAGTGAACCCTTTCTCATCTTGGGCCTCCATCATTGTCCAGAGCCGCTGGGATCCCGCAGCCAGGCAGGAAGTCCGGGGACTGAGACTGCAGCTGCTCCAGGCTGCTGTACATCATCCACGGAGCCTGCTGGGTCACAGTCCTCTCTCCCACCTGCCATTGCCATCACATGTCCAGTTCTACCTCTGTCCATAGACAGTGCACATGCCACTCCATTTCTCTAGCATCCTCAACCCTCCATCTCATTTTTGTTCTTTGCAGTGGCGCCCATCAACACCACCACGCAGAGCCCTGCGTGGCCCTGGTGGCCAAACAGAGAATTCTTAATAGAGGAAACTCAAATAGTTGAGAAACGCTTAAAGAAATGTTCAACCTCCTTACCCACCAGGGAAATGCAAAACAGAACTACTTTGAGATTTCATCTTACCACTGTCCGAATGGCTAAGAGCAACAAAAGAAGTGGCAGCGTATGCTAGCAAGGATGTGGAGGAAGAGGAGCAGTCATACATCACAGGTACAAACTCACACCACCACTATGAAAATCAGTGTGGTAGTTCCCCAGGAAGATGGGAGCTGATCTACCTCAAGACTGAACTATACTGCTTGCAGTGTTTTGTATAAAATGACCCCCCCCCCAGAGACTCATGCGTTTGAATGCTTGGCCCATAGGGAATGGCACTAGTAGAAGGTGTGGCCTTGTGGTGTCACTGTGGAGGTGGGTTTTGTGGTCTTATTAACTCATGTCTGGCCAGTGGAACAGTTTCCTTCTGTTGCCTTTGGAACAAGATATAGAACTCTCAGCTCCTTCTCCTGCATCATGTCTGCCTGCATGCCACCATGTCCTGCCATGATGATAATAGACTAAACCTCTGAAACTGTAAGCCAGCCCCAATTAAATGTTTTCCTTCATAAGAGTTGCCTTCATCATGGTCTCTTCACATCAATAGAAACCCTAAGACATCACTCTTGGGCATATACCCAAAGCATCTGTCATCCTACTATAGAGACTTGCTCAGCTGTGTTCACTGCTGTTCCATTCATAATAGCCAGATATTAGAAATAACCTAGATGTTCACCAACAGATGAATGGATAAAGAAAATGTAATACATTTACACAAAGGTACATTTAGTCAAAAAACATGGAGTTTGAAAGTACATGGAGGTAAATAGAAGAAAATCATCCTGAGTGAGGTATCGCAAGTCCAGGAATATAAATATTGTATGTATTAGCTTCTATTTGGATATCAACTGTTAAGTCATTGATAAGAAAGCCACAGTCTATATAACCACAGAGATTAGGTATAGATTAAGGGTTTATAGGGGAGATATTTCCCCAGGAAGGGGAAATATAATAGTTCTGGATGGGCAAGGGGGAGGGAGTAGAAAGGGAGGGTCAAATGGGGAAGGAAAAGAAGGGAGAGACAATAGAGGGAATATGGGGAAGGAGAGCTAGAACTAAGGGCCATTCAAGAGGTCATAAGGAAACCTAACAAAGTAGAAGCTTCCTAAAACATATACATATATGAAGGCAACCTAAATGAAATTGACAAATAGCGGAGGAGACAGAGCCCCAACTTGCCATACCTAGTCACCAAATGAAGCTTCCAGTACCAAGAATGGGTTACATCTGATCACACTGTTGGCCAAAGAGATCACATGGAAAGTTCCAGACAACTCAGGAAGCTTCCAAGACTATAGATTACTCTCCACAAAACTAAAGGCAAGAACTTCACAGAGCCTTCACCCCTACAGAATAATATTTCGGGGGGGGATTTCTATTTTTTTAACTTTTTATTGATTTTATTAAGCTATACATTTTTCTCTGCTACCCTCCCTTCCTCTACCCTTCCCTTCTACCCTCTCCCATGGTCTCCATGCTCCCAATTTACTCGGGAGATCTTGTCTTTTTCTACTTCCCATGTAAATTAAATCCATGTATGTCTCTCTTAGGGTTCTCATTATTGTCTAGGTTCTCTGGTATTGTGAATTGTAGACTGGTTTTCTTTGCTTTATCTAAAAGCCACTTATGAGTGAGTACATATGATGTTTTTCTTTCTGGGTCTGGGTTACCTCACTCAATATGATGTTTTCTGTCTCCACCAATTTGCCTGCAAATATCAAGATGTCATTATTTTTTCTGCTGTGTAGTACTCCATTGTGTAAATGTACCACATCTTCCTTATCGATTCTTCAGTCAAGAGACATTTATGTCATTTCCAGGTTCTGGCTATGACAAACAGTGCTGCTATGAACATAGTTGAGCACAAGCCCTTGTGGTACAATTGAGCATCCTATGGATATATGCCCAAAAGTGGTATCACTGGGTCTTGAGGAAGGCTGTTTCCTAATTTTCTGAGAAATCACCATACTGATATCCAAAGCAGCTATACAAGCTTGCACTCCCACCAGTGTTCCCTTTACCCCACATCTTCTCAAGCATAAGTTGTCATCAATGTTTTTGATCATGGTCATTCTTACTAATGTAAGATGCCATCTCAGAGTTGTTTTTATTTGCATTTCCCTGATGGCTAAGGATGTTGAACATTTCCTTAAGTGTCTTTCAGCCATTTTAGATTAGTTTGTTCAGAGTTCTCTGCTTAGATCTGTCTGTACCCCATTTTTTGACTGGATTATTTGTTCTTTTGATGACCAATTGCTTGAGTTCTTTGTATATTTTAGAGATCAGGTCACTGTCTGATGTGGGGTTGGTGGAGATCTTATCCCATTCCCTATAGAATAATATTAATGGTACCAGAAGGTACTATTCATGCTATCTAAGGAGAAGCGTAAACATCAATTCAGTTACAAATCCTGTGATCTACAATGGTGGCCTGCTTGAAAAATATGATGGTGCGATAATGGCACAAAGCTTGTGGGAGTAACCAACCAATATCTGATTTGATTTAAAACCTACACTGTGAGATGGAGCCCACACAGGGCACTGCTGAGGCGGCCAAGAACCTGAGCCTATATAGGCCATGCACCAAGGGAAGCCAAGTACTACTGTTCTGCTAAAAGAACACACCAATAAAATGGCTCCAAATGACATTGTACTATCCTCATATATTCCTGCCTTTTTTCAGTCATCATCAGTGAAGCTTCCTCCAACAGCAGATGGGAACAAATACAAAGACCCACAGCCAGAAAATTTGAAGAGTGAAAGACCTTGGTATACTTAGCCCTAAACAGGGTGTCTCCACCAAATCCCTCCCCTCAGAGCTCAGAGAACTCTGCAGGAGAGGAAGCAGAAAGAGAATAAGAGACAGATGGGGATAAAGGACACCAAGGAAGCAAGGCTTCTAACCACATTATGATCCAGGCACATATAAACTCACAGATTGTGATGGTGTCCACGGGACCTGCAACAGTCTGTACAAGATGGGATCCTGGAGATGGAAAAAGTGAGCACATGGTGCCATCCCTAACCCAGAAGCTATCTCCAACTGATAACCACTTGTCAATGAAAATTTAGTTTTCTGCAAGGGAGTATCACTGGAGATACAAACCACTTTTAAAGGTAGTCCCCATGCCCTGCAGTAGATAAAACAAATGCAATGACATCTTTGGAGGTTCTTTGTCTCTTAATGTTAAATCAGGACATTCTCTTTATTTCAGTCTCAGAACCTTGGCATATATATTATGGCTTCCATTTTGTGTGTCTCTGGAATTCTTGTTTGCAAACATATGTGTCTTTGTACCTATATGTGTTTCTTGTGCCTTTTCTTTGACTCTTTTTCTTCTGGTTTGTTGTTGTTGTCCTATTCTGACACCTTTGCTTATATATTATTATTTTATTTTGTTATTATTCCTTAGATACTTGTTTGTTTTCTAAGGAGAGACAGAGAGGTATAGATCCAGATGGAAGTGGAGGAGGAGAGAACCTAGGGTAGTAGAGGGAGGAGAAACTGTAATCAGAATGCATTATTAAAAAATATATTTCAGATTAAAAAAATTAGATGTAGAACAATTTACATGGGATATATGGAACAACATATGACTCTGCATATGCACACACATATACAGAAAGACAGAAAGCACATACATTTAACTTGCACATGCATACATATAACACACAAGAAAATACAAACTAAAATTATAATAAAAGTTCTCTGGTACAGAAAATCATTAGTGGAGCTCTTCCAACACCAACGTACAATACACAGCTCACATATTGCCTCACACAGGGTAACGACCCAATAAGCATTCCCTGTTCACAATGTTATTTTGCCTTGTTCTGGGGGCCTTATGTTCCCATACTTAATATAATCTCTGACTTATAAAAAACATGGAATAAGCGAAAATTGTATAAACAAACAAAACACTTTATTCATTAAAACTTCCAGCTAATATGGGCTCAGAACAATGGGTATAATATGAAGATAATAATATACACAAACATTAAATCATGATATATCCTATATACTCTGATTCATGCTTCAGGATGTCATTTCTACATTGACTGTGCCTAAGTCAATGAGGAAGCTAAGTGAGTGCCTTTTTAGAAAGTAGAATTCAATACAGACTGAAGCTTCATTGTGTACTGACACAAGAAAGATCTTTTCTGTTTTGTTTTTGTTTTTTCGAGACAGGGTCTCTCTGTGTATCAGCTCTGGCTGTCCTGGAATTCACTTCATAGACCAGATTGGCCTCAAACTCACAGAGATCCACCTGCCTCTGCCTCCCAAGTACTGGGATTAAAGGTAAGGGTCTTGGAAGTTTTGTACAGGTTACATGATGATAATTTAGTGAGTCAAAGTGACTGGACCAAGATATACCAGACAACTAGAGATTTTATGTGGGTGTTTCCAGAAGAGGTCAGCACTCTTCTAGACTGAGTGAAAGGAATTTACCATCATCTTTGTAAGAGGGTACCAATCCCACGAGGGCTAGGGTAGAACAAACAGAAAAGGCTGGAGCAAGGTTATCTGTCTTTCCCTCATTCTGGTTTTGGTGCTTTCAGATTTGAGCAGGGGCATACACCATTAGCTCTCCTGGTTCTCGAGCTTTGGACCTCAGACTACAACGACACCACTGGCTTCAGAACTTCTTGACTCCCACAGCTGCACGAGTCAAATCATCATAATCACTTATTGCATATCTTCATGCGTATTATTAGTTCTATTTCTCCAGAGAGCCCAGTAGAAAGAAAAAGTCAGACAATATCGCTGTTGGAAGGAAAGAGCCAGCCTATGATGGCATCATATTTTCTTAACAATGTGGTTTTTTTTCTCACATGATATATTGCCAGTTTAAGTAGTAAACAATAAATATTGCTTTAGCCCTGTAACCACTGAGACTCTTGTGTTCAGAAGGTTATGATTATAAAATCAGTTGGGTATTGACAATCATAATTTAACCTTGCTTAATCTAAAACACTAAATAAAATCTAATGTGAATGTTAGTTAATTATTCCCACTAAGTCAACTCAAATGACTTTTAGGAAAAGTATCTTCACTAAATATTATGGCAACTTCCATGAAATACTTACTTTTATGAATATGTTATTAAATGTTGTCTCAGACTTATCTTGAAGATGACTATCAGTAGTTTAAAAGTATGTTAATAACTTGTCTGGGTATGGTACCTCCTACCTATAGACTAGAACCTGGGAGATGCAGATAGAGGATCAGGAATTCAAGGACATCTTTGGCCACATAGTGAGTCTAAGCTCACCCTGGGCTACATGAGACTCTCCCTCAAACAGATTATATGAAAATTTTTGCTTACTGAATTACAAAGGGAAACTTTTTAAAAAATAGCTCATACATATACTATAAAAAGTCAAGAAGATAGGCATCTATCTCAAGTTCTTTTCAAAACTAAACTTGACCTTCCCATCAGATGTGTTTCATCTCAGTCTTTCCTGGCTTCACTGACACTTCCTTCCTTTCTCCTTTCTGGATTCTTGAGTCAACTGTTTGAGTTGACTCCTCTCTTTCTTTCACAAGCCAAGAACTCCTGTTGGTTCTTCTTTCAAAATAAGCCCAAGGCAGGTACTTCTCACTGCTCCTCTGCAGACACTTTTGTTCCTGCAACCTCAGCCACCATCACCCGCTCTCATTTAGATTCCTGCCTTTTAGTTGAAACCTCCTGGTTCCTTCCACCTAACCAAATGTTCACGCTCAGCGTATTGGCCAAATGAGTTCATGAACACTGCAAGATTCTTTTATTCAAAATGCAATGTGAACTGGAGTTTACTAAGAATGGGTATTTGTGACACAGAAGAGAGTGACTTTCCTCAGATGGCTTCTAGTCTTGGCACTAGCTCTGAGGAAGGGGTGAGAGAAGCGAGTGCAGGGACATTTGAGCAGCGAATCAAACATGACAATTTCAGTCTAGCAAACAGACAACTTCATAAACAGGACTTGGTAGAAAACGTCTCTTCATTAAACTGACCCTCTTGAGTAGCCTGAGTACAGTAAGAGACTTGCTAGACCACTCCTTAACTTTTTTCACTTAAGCTGTTCTCATTTTTAAAAGAAAAAGATGAAATTCGGCTTCTGGCACCTTTGCTGCTTCCCAGCTGTACAACTATGGCTGATCAGCAGCTCTGAGACTCTGATTCTCCTCTGAAATGAGAGCTGGTCAGGCTAGCTTTGCTGACTTTGCAGCATTTCTGTCTGATTGCGATACAGAGCTTTGTCTCTGTGAAGAGCTTTATAACTAAAGAGACCCCAGGCAAATGCATCCTTATGTTGAACGAACGTGTTTAGCAGCCATGCTGGCCAGTGAATCACCTCTCAACACCCGATCGGTCCTCCTGAAACCAATGAACTCCTGACAAAACTCTCTAGGTCTGTGGGTGACCCTTAGGCCTCTGGGCTCTCTGCTTACCGTGTCATGAAAAACAAATTATGATCTGTAAATTTTTAGATCTGCCTTTTTCATTCCTAATCTGAAACTAGGGTGAAACCGAAAATAGGAGGCAGTTAGTAATTGTGGCCATGCTTTCCTCTGACGTAGAAATGCCACTGAGCAAGGTCAGCTAGCATTACCAGCACATCTCAGTTTCTGACCTTCTTCATTTCAACATCCCCAGTCTGGTAGGGAAAAAAACAGTAAGCCACCGTAAGAAAGAACAGAACAATCGTCACCAGGAAGAATGGCTTGTCATAATATTCGCAAATGCCTGGGCAGCTGGCAGCTCATCATTCAGCTGTGAGTATTTTTGGCCTTTGCATTTCCCATGATGCTGCTGTCGTCTGCGATTCAAATAGCATTATGATAGGGTAAGAGATCTGAGTTACCAAGTTAGTCTTAGACAAGCTGGAAGGATAGTGTCTCTCCACAGCAGCTGTTGGATTCTGGTGGATCTCCTCACACTGCAGGTTAATTCAAACCTTTTCAAATCTTGATCAGTCTTTTCACAAGGCTTATACCTTATCTGTCCACCCTCTCCCACTTCCACTGGGCTTTGCCCATTAGAAAATGCTTTGTTTAGATTGTCAGCCTGGGATATTGCCTCCCTCTCTCCATGATACCCTTTCTGGATGCTAAACCCTACCCTGGGAGGTCAGCCTACACGGAATGTATCACCTTTTGGTTGGATTGAGCCACATAGCATACCCAGCAGGGAGAAGAAGGAAGTAATTTAATAATGTATTGCTGGCTAGAGCATCCAGGGTCCCCTCATGACACTGGGTCCCTCTGTCACCCCACCCCTTCAAAGGGTCCCCTCATGACACTGGGTCCCTCTGTCACCTCACCCCTTCAAAGGCAACACTGCTGTCTTCCCTGTGCTCTTCTTCCAAACATGTACCCCACCTTGTCCTTTAGGACCTAGGGATTGTGATGGCTCTGTCAACTCAGCCTACTTGCTGACTTTCCCTTGTGGCTGCCTTACTCCTGGTCACTCCAGTATAAATGGTCTGTTTTGAAGTCTTCCTCCAGTCTGTTTGGCGATGGTATCTGATTTTCTGACAAGCCCCTCAAGGATGATTTTGCCAAATGGAATGAGTGTGTCCTAAATAATTCCTTATTCTGTATATCAGACTATAAAATGGCAAGAGGATAAATAATCCTGCCAGTTTTAGCACATTCTCTGACCAAATATGCCCTTATATTTTAATAAGTATATGTGTCAGGTCTCAGCTTAAATGTCTCTTCTTTAGACCTGTGATGAGGCCTGATCTATCTCCCAGCATCTTAACTTTTTTTCCTAATGACTCACAATATGTTTCTTTGCTTAAACTTCATGCTTGTTACCTCCTAGACCTTAAACTACATGGGACAACACAGCTCACTGTCTTCCATGCTACCTTCCCAAGCAAGGGTCCCAGCACATGGTAGCTACCCAATATATGTTCACTGTGTGACTGAGTTTAACAAGTAAACACAAGGAAAGGGTCATCAAATTCTCAACAATGATCAGTTTGCCCACCTGCTGCCCTGCCTGGATTACCTCGATTCCTCCCCATCACCTCCCTGGGTCTAGTTTGTCACAATCACTAGAATCCCATTGATCTTCTGGTCTTCCACTCCTATGGGTAAGTACTTTCCCAAAATAGAGTGCTGATTTCCAGGATAGAGAGTCTAGGGATGAAAGGGGTTTCTTGTTGTTGTTGTGAATTTCATTTTGTTTGCATCCTTCATGTGGGACTTTGATGTAGGAGTCCCCTCTGTATGCTGTGATTACCATTAATTAATAAAGTGCTGCTTTGATCCTGTAGCAGAGCAGGGCGGGGTGGAGCAGAGCTAGGCAGGGAGGACTGGACTGAATGCTGGGAGAAAGAAGGGCAGAGTCAGGGAGTCACCACGCAGCCCCACAGGAGAAAGATGCTGGAACTTTAGCAGGGCAAGCCACAGCCATGTGGATATACACAGACTAATATAAATGGATTAAATTAATATGTAAGAGTTATTCATTAAGAAGCTAGAGCTAATGGTCCAAGCAATGTTTTAATTAATACATTTTCTGTGTGATCATTTCGGGTCTAAGCTAGCCGGGCAGCCAGGAACCAACAAGCAGCTACCTTCCAACAGGACCTTAAATAAGAAAGTCCAAACCTGGGTCTACCTCTAGGCCAGAGGTTCTCTGCAAGAACTTAAGAGGTAGATAGATAACAAAGGGACTCAAAACAACCAATTAGAAATGATCGGTGCCTTCTCATTAATTTCAATGATAAAATCTCCCAAAGTCAGCATCTAGCTCTAGGTCATTCAATCATGTAATGCTTTGCTTAAACAGAATGGTTGGTTTCAAAACAGAAAAAGCATAAAACTCTTAAAATGTTTTTAATCCACTACATTAGTCAGGAACTTTTGCTGTAGATGTGGCTGCCACTGTGGATTCCGTTGTCAAAACGACCATTTCTCTAGCTAAGATTTCCCGGGGAAACTGGGAAGGGGTGGGAACATGAGGACTGAAGATGGCCAAGTTGGGGAGGGACAAAGAGAGGGAACAATGAAAGAGACATCTTGATAGAGGGAGACATTATGGGGTTAGGGAGAAACCGGGTGCTAGGGAATGTCCCAGGAATCCACAAGGATGACCCCAGCTAAGACTCCTAGCAATAGTGGAGAGGGTGCCTGTACTGGTCTTCCCCTGTAATCAGATTGGTGACTGCCCTAATTGTCATCATAGAACCTTCCTCCAGTAACTGATGGAAGCAGATACAGAGATCCATAGTCAAGCACTGAGCTAAACTCCTTGAGCTTAGTTGAAGAGAGGGAGGAGGGGTCATATGAGCAAGTGGGGTCAAGATCATGATGGGGAAGACTACGGAGAGAGCTGACCCAAGCTAGTTGGAACTTCCAGACTCTGAACTGACAGCTGGGGATTCTGCATGGGAACGAACTGAGCCCTCTGAATATGGATGAGAGGTACATGATTTGATCTGTTGTCAGGGGCCTGGCAGGGGACCAGGACTTATCCTGGGTGCATGAACAGGTTTTCTTAGCCCATTCCTTATGTTGGAATACCTTGTTCAACCTTGATATAGTGGGGCAGGGAAGGGAGGACACTTGGTATGCCAGACTTTGTTGACGTCCCAAGGGAGGCCTTACATCCTCTGAGGAGTGGATGATGGGTGTGATGGGGGAACTGGAATTATTACATAAAATTTTAAAATTTTTTTAAATTAAAAAACTGACCATTTTTCCATTTGTCACTTGCCCTTCTCTGTCTTCTCATAAGGAAGTTGTAGATGAAGTTTTCTGTTAACTCCAGGCTTCAGAAAATCAAATGAAAATCTCACATCTTACAACCCCAAATTTTGACCAATAGGTCCATTCAGAGGAGTAAGTGTGTGCCCACCTGGCTGGACAGACGCCCCGGGAAGAGAATACAGGTGCCCTCCAATCCCCTAAACTTTCTGGCCATTCAGCAGGGCTTCTCCCCCACTACTGGCTTTCTCTACTGATCCCACCCCAGATTGCCCCCAAGCACCCCTTTCCGTCTGCGGGGTCCTAGGATTCCCCCAACTCAACCTGCTTCAGGGCTGAGGGTCTGGGGACACAGTGGTGAGTGCAAGACTGCAGGGATTTCTTTGTTACATGGAGCTGGCATCTACCGAGCCCACCCTTTTGACTGAGAGGTCCTTGGCCAGCAAGTGGCCCTGATCCAGTACCAGTAGATCCATCCGGAGGGTGTCCTTAGATCCAGTACCACAGCCTGCTTCAGGGAGGAGGGGATCTGAGAGCCAACTCCAGTGCTGAGGGGACCTAAGACAGGGCAGAACAAGAAAAATCCCCAAGTACACAGTTAGCCACAGCAAAAATCGAACCAAGCCACAAAGACTCTCCTGACTGCATTTGAAGGAAGAGATGGGCAGGTGCCAATGCAAGAATTCCTCCAACAACCTGAAAAGGAACATGATAACACCAGAATCCAGTGAATATGCAACAGGAAGCCTTGAACACCCTACTTCCAGAAGAAGTAGAAGAAATCGAGTTTAAACGTAACATTATGAAAGTGATAGAGACCATTAAAGAGGATGTGAAAAACTCCTTTAAAAAAATGGATGAGAAGACTAACAAAAAGTTAGAAGAAATGAATAAATCCCTCAAAGATACCCTAGAAAACCAAGAAAAAGCAAACAAACAGGTAAGGGAAACAGTTCAAGACTTGAAAACTGAAATGGAGGCAATGAAGAACACACAAACCGAGGGATGGCTGGATATGGAAAATCTTGGTAAACAAATATGAACTATAGACACAAGTATAACCAATAGAATACAAGAGATAGAAGAAAGAATCTCAGATGCTGAAGATACTATAGAGGAAATAAACTCATTGATGGAAGAAAACAGCAAATCCAACAAATTCTTAACACAAAACATCCAAGAAATCTGGGACACCATGAAAAGATCAAACCTAAGAATAATAGGGGTAGAAGACGGAGAAGAATTCTAGCTCAAAAGCCCAGAAAATATATTCAACAATGTTATAAAACAAAACTTTCCCAACCTAAAGAAGGATATTCCTATGAAGGTACAAGAAGCATACAGAACTCTGAATAGACTGGATCAAAAAAAAAATCCGCTTGCCGTATAATAATCAAAACACAAAACATACAAAATAAAGAAAGAATATTAAGAGCTGCAAAGGAAAAACGTCAAGTAACATATAAAGGTAAACCTTTCAGAATTACACCTGACTTCTCTATGGAAACCATGAAGCCAGAAGGTCTTGGATAGATGTGCTGCAGACACTAAGAGACCATGGATGCAAGCCCAGACTACTATACCCAGCAAAGTTTTCTTTCATCGTCGATGGAGAAAACAAGATATTCCAGGATAAAAACAAATTTAAGCAATATGTAGCCACAAACTCAGCCTTACAGAAAGTACTAGAAGGAAAACCACAACTAAAGGAAGCAAATAACACAGAAATCTAACAACCCTCCAGCACAACTCAAAGATGGGAAACACATAAACTCTACCACCAAAAATAAAATAATAATAACTGGAGTTAACAACCACTGGTCATTAATATCACTTAATATCAATGGACTCAATTCACCTATAAGAAGGCACGGGTTAAGAGAATGGATATGAAAATAGGATTCAACATTCTGCTGTTTACAAGAAACACACCTCAACCACAAAGACAGACATTATCTCAGAGTAAAGGGTTGGAAAAAGGTTTTTCAAACACCCCTAAGAAACAACTGGGTGTGGCTATACTAATATCTAACAAAATCAACTTCAAACTAAAATCAATCAGAAAAGATGGAGATGGACCCTTTATACTCATAACAGGAACAGTTCATCAGAATGAAGTCTCAATCCTGAATATATAAGCCCCTAATATAAAAGCACCCACAAATGTAAAAGAAACATTACTAGAACTCAAAGCACACATCAAACCCCACACACTAATAGTAGGAGATTTCAACACTCCTCTCTCACCAATGGACAGGTCAACCAGACAGAACCCTAACAGAGAAATAGGAGAACTAACGGAGATAATGAACCAAATGGACTTAACATAAATCTACAGAACATTCCACCCAAATAGGAAAGAATATACCTTCTTCTCAGCATCTCATGGAACCCTCTCGAAAATTGATCACATACTCGGTAACAAAGCAAACATCCACAGATACAAAAAAATTTTAGTAACCACCTGTGTCTTATCGGATCACCATGGAGTAAAGCTAGAATTTAACAACAGTTCTACCCTCAGAAAGCCTACAAACTGAAGGAAACTGAACAGTCAACTACTGAACCACCCCTGGGTCAGGGAAGAAATAAGGAAAGAAATTAAAGTCTTCCTTGAATTCAACGAAAATAAAGACACAACATACCCAAACCTATGGGACACTATGAAAGCAGGACTAAGAGGAAAGTTTATAGCACTAAGTGCCCACATTAAAAAAAAAAAAAAAAAAAAAAAAAAAAAAACAAACAAAAAAAAAAAAAAAAAAAAAAAAAAAAAAAAAAAAAAAAAAAAAAAAAAAAAAAAAAAAAAAAAAAAAAAAAACAGAGAAAGCTCACGTTAGAGACTTAACAGCACACCTGAAAGCTCTAGAAAAAAAAGAAGCAGACTCACCCAGGAGGAGTAGAAGACTGGAAATAATCAAACTGAGGGCTGAAATCAACGAAATAGAAACACAAAAAAACAATCCAAAGAATCAATGAAACAAAGAACTGGTTCTTTGAGAAAATCAACAAGATTGACAAACCCCTATCCAAACTAATCAAAAGGCAGAGAGAGAGCAAGCAAATTAACAAGATCAGAAATGAAAAGGGGGACATAACAACAGACACTGAGGAAATTCAGAGAATCATTAGGTCTTACTACAAAAGCCTGTATGCCACAAAGTTGGAAAATGTAAAAGAAATGGACATTTTTTTCAGGTAAGTACCAGATATCAAAATTAAATCAAGACCAGGTGAATAATTTAAATAGACCTATAAATATTGAAGAAATAGAAGCTGTCATAAAAAAAACCTCCCAACCAAAATAAGCCCAGGACCAGATGGTTTTAATGCAGAATTCTACCAGAACTTCCAAAAAGAGCTGATACCTATACTTCTTAATGTGTTTCACATAATAGAAACAGAAGAGTCATTGCCAAACTCTTTTTATGAAGCTACAGTTACCCTGATAACAAAACCACACAAAGACGCAACCAAGAAAGAGAATTATAGACCAATCTCACTCATGAACATCAATGCAAAAATTCTCAATAAAATACTGGCAAACTGAATCCAAGAACACATCGAAAAAAATCATCCAGAGATGCAGGGCTGATTTAACATATGAAAATCTATCATATAAATAAACTGAAAGAAAAAAACAATAGAATCATTTCATTAGATGCTGAAAAAGCATTTGGCAAAATTCAACACCCCTTTATGATAAAGGTCTGGGAGAGATTAGGGATACAAGGATCATATCTAAATATAATAAAAAGCAATATACAGCAAGCCGACAGCTAACATCAAATTAAATGGAGAGAAACTCAAAGCCATTCCACTAAAATCAGAACAAGACAAGGATGTCCACACTCTCCATATCTCTTCAACATAGTGCTTAAAGTTCTAGCAATAGCAATAAGACAACATAAGGAGATCAATGGGATTTGAATTGAAAAGAAGAGGTCAAACTTTCATTATTTGCAAATGATATGATAGTATACATCAGTGACCCCAAAAACTCTACCAAAGAACTCCTACAGCTGATAGATACCTTCAGTAGCCCTCCTATACACAGAGGATAAAGAAGCAGAGAGGGAAATCAGAGAAACTTCACCTTCCACGATAGCCACAAATAGCATAAAGTATCTTGGGGTAACACTAACCAAGGAAGTGAAAGATCTATTTGACAAGAACTTTAAGGCTTTGAAGAAAAAAAATTGAAGAAGACACCAGAAAATGTAAGGATCTCCCATGCTCTTGGATTGGTAGGATCAACATAGTAAAAATGACAATCCTACCAAAGGCAATCTATAAATTCAATGCAATCCCTATCAAAATCCCAACAAAATTCTTCACAGACATTGAGAGAACAATAATCAACTTTATATGGAAAAACAAAAAAAAAACAGGATTGCCAAAACAATCCTATACAATAAAGGAACTTCCGGAGACACTACCATCCCTGACTTCAAACTCTATTACAGAGCTACAGTAATGAAAACAACTTGATATTGGCATAAAAACAGAGACATCGACCAATGGAATCAAATCAAAGATCTGGATTTTAACCCACAAACCTATGAACACCTGATTTTCGACAAAGAAGCTAAAATTATACAATGGAAGAATGAAAGCATCTTTAACAAATGGTGCTGGCATAACTGGATCTCAACCTGTAGAAGAATAAAAATAGATCCATATCTATCACCATGCACAAAACTCAAGTCCAAATGGATTAAAGACCTCAATATAAATACGACCACACTGAACCTGATAGAAGAGAAAATGGGCAGCTGGAGAGATGGCTCAATGGTTAAGAGAATTGCCTGCTCTTTCAAAGGTCCTGAGTTCAAGTCCCAGCAACCACATGGTGGCTCACAACCATCTGTAATGATATCTGGTGCCCTCTTCTGGCCTGCAGGCATACAAGCAGACAGAATACTGTATACATAATAAATAAATAAATATTTTTTAAAAAATGGGAAGTAGACTGCAACACATGGGCACAGGAGACTACTTCCTACGTATAACCCCAGTTGCACAGACAATGAGAGCAACAATGAATAAATGGGACCTCCTGAAACTGAGAAGCTTCTGAAAAGCAAATGACACGGTCACTAAGACAAAAAGGCATCCGACTGAATGAGAGAAGATCTTTACCAACCCCACATCAGACAAAGGTCTGATCTCCAAAATATACAAAGAACTCAAGAAACTAGACATTAAAATTCTAAATAACCCAATTAAAAAATGAGGTACTGAACTGAACAGAGAATTCTCAACAGAAGTTCAAATGCCCAAAGATACTTAAGGTCATGTTCAACTTCCTTAGCAATCAGGGAAATGTAAGTCAAAACAACTTTGAGATACCATTTTACACCCGTCAGAATGGCTAAAATCAAAAACACCAAGGATAACCTATGCTGGAGAGGATGTGGAGTAAGGGGAACACTCATCCACTGCTGGTGGGAATGCAAATTTGTGCAACTACTTTGGAAATCAGTGTGGCGGTTTCTCAGGAAATTGGGAGTCAACCTACCTCAGGATCCAGCAATACCACTCTTGGGAATATACCCGAGAAGTCCAATCATACTACAAAAGCATTTGTTCAACTATGTTCATAGCATCATTATTTGTAATAGCCAGAACCTGGAAACAACCTAGATACCCCTCAATGGAAGAATGGATAGAGAAAGTGTGGAATATATACACATTAGAGTACTACTGAGTGGTAAAAAACAATGATATCCTGAATTTTGCATCCAAATGGATGGAAATAGAAAACACTCTCCTGAGTGAGATAAGCCAGACCCAAAAAGATGAATATGGTATGTACACACTCATTAGTGGACTCTAGCCATAAATAAAGGACATTAAGCCTGTAGTTCACAAGCCTAGAGAAGCCAAATAACAAGTTAAACCCAAAGAAAAAAATATATAAATCCACCTGGAAATTGGAAGCAGACAAGAACTTCGGGCAAAAGTTGGGAGCATGGGGGTGGGGGTAGGGGAAGGAGTGGGGTTGGGGGAAGGGGAGAGGGGGAAAGAGTAGGCAGTAGGGAAGGATTAGGGAGTGCTTGGGGGAGTGGGAGGATGGAGATGGAGGAATATAGGATATAGGAGCAGGGAGGAAGATATCTACATTAAGGGAGCCATTTTAGGTGTGGCAAGAGACTTGGCTCTACAGGGGAACCCAGGTGTCCAACGGGATGTTCCCAGCTAGGTCCTTGGGCTGCAGAGGAGTGGGTGCCTGAACTGTCCTTGCCCCATAGTCACACGGATGATTATCTCGAATATCACCACAGATAGAATCTCCGTCCGGCGATGGATGGAGATAGAGACAGAGACCCACATCCACATCAGAGCACTGGACTGAGCTCCCAAAGTCCAGTTGAAGAGCAGAAGGAGGGAGAAATGAGCAAGGAAGTCAGGACTGCGAGGGATTGGTCCACCCACTGAGACGGTGTGACTGATCTAATAGGACCTCACCAAATCCAGCTGGACTGGGACTGAATGAGCATGTGATCAAACCAGACTCTCTGAATGTGGCTGACGATGGAGGCTGACTGAAAAGCCATTGATAAAGACACTGGGACTTTTTTCTACTGCATGTACTGGCTTTTCGGGACCCTAGTCTATTTGGATGCACAGCTTCCTAGGCCTGGATGTATGGGGGAGGGCCTTGGACTTCCCAGAAGTCAGGGTACCCTGCCCTCTCTTAAGGCTGGAGGGGGAGGGAGGAGGATGAGTGGGGGAGGGAGCAGGAGGGGAATGGGAGGGGGAGAGTGGAAATTTTTGAATGGAAAATAAATTTAAAAAAAAAACATGGAAAAAAAGACATTAGCATTGTATTTAAAGAAGAAATAGAATTTCAATTAATTTATACTGCCCAGATTTAATTTTCCAAATTAGATGAAAAATTCCCACTGAACTAAATAGCATTCAACTGCATTCCATTCTAATTCATCAAATTCTTGTGGTTACAGACAGAAAATATCAATTAGAAATTGAGTACGTGTAGGAGATTGTTAAAAATGTGCTTATGAAAGTATCTCCCCAAATAAAAATTATTCTTTTATAGAGGTATAATCTATTTTAAGCAATATATACATTAGATACATTTCAGAAATATATCCAAAATACTCAGAAGCAAAGGCAATAAAATAAAACTTACGTAGCTTTAAAAAAAAAACCAAATTTTTTTAAAGAGAATTTTTAAAAATCTGACATCAATTGGCTGTCTCAGCAAACTCTGAGTCCAGTGCAATTTAAATCATGGATTTAATTATCCGAGTATTTCAATGTGAATATGTTTTATTTTGACTTCTTGAAAATTTTTTAACTTTTTATATATCTTTCCACCGTGACTGGAAAATCCATCAGCATTTCATACTATTTTAGTAGTTAAACCAATTTGGGATTTGGTGACAATGGCAATATGTTTCTACCTATCTATGAAGATGACCTTCTGAAATGGAGTGTTAAACTTGAAAACAATCTTATGGAGGAGTTCATTCCTGTGTTTCCTGTCTTTCTGTTCCCATAAAACATGCATCTCGGGAGGATTATTGATTCTCCTTAATCCAGTCTCAAAATAGCATATCTTTTTGACACATTTCTAGGTAAGAGTGGCTGGACTTAAGCACATCTTTGGATTCCATTGGCTTTATGTAAAAAGTTCACAAAGGAATTTGACTTCCTGCATACTTGTAAATGTTACAGCCGTCCTTGGAGTGAATTGTTTCTTATTCAAAATCTATAATACCAGGAAATCCTAAAAAATCGAAAAATAAAGTTGTCTAGCAGCCTAAGGAAAACAAAAGTTCTGTACATCTTTACTTTATAAACAGAAACTGCGCTCCATGTGGGCAAATACATGACAAAGCATAGAGAGGGGCTGCCACTTCATAAGACAACTTCCACTTGGACATGTCTGAACTCTCAGCACACTTGGTGAACTTCCGCAACATTCTACCAGACATAATTAACCACTAATGAAATTTTACTGGGGAAAAAAAAATTACTGTGTGCATTGAAAATCACTTCAGGTCTAAGGGAGCGAATTCCATGAGAATGATGACCTTCTCATATGAGAGACTGCCACAGCAAAGCGCAGAAACAAATCTGTCCCTGGCAGCTAATAATTCACCTGTTATCAAACCCTCCAGCATCATAATACCTCGGTCCCAACTGTGAGCCTGCACTATGTGACAAGACAACTGATGGATGGCAGTGGCCAGCCGAATTGGTAATGTACCTTGGGATTTGGGAACTCCACCCACCCTATGTGTTAGAAGAATTTATGAAGATAACATGACATGCTAATATATTTTTACAGCTTAAACAAGATATTCAATGCCATTTTTGAGCACCACACATAGTTTGTCAATATAACTCCAAAGACCCTTACCCCTTTTTTGTTTCTTTGCTGCTACACATAATATAATTATTGGAAGGTTAAAACTGAGTGATGAGGGGAAGCATGTGAGCCCTGGATGTGTCCTTCCCTTTGTATTTCTGTATCTTTCTTCTGATCATTGGCTCATTGCAATGGATTATTTTTGAGGTACTCATCCTAATACCCATTTCAGTCATAGTAAAGGCATAAAAAGAAACTGTAATGGATTAAGAATGGCCTGTGACCAACTCTGTTCTTATATCTCTTTTTAGTTGGGTCAGGCGGTAGGGCGAGTGCTAAGGCAGCGTTGGCTGGACTTCAGGTACCTTTCAGGGAGAAATCAAGCTCACCACCTTTGCAGGATAACGCTCTTAGTTTGTAGGTAGGACAAATGTCAGCACTGTCCTCAGCCCTGGCTGTGGGGAGAGCTCAGATCAACGGCAGAAAACTTCTTCTTTCTCTGAGATAGCTTGTAATGCTTATTATGGAAAAGTAGTTCAGGCTTCTCTGCTTAATGATATTTAACGTACAAACATGTATTCTGATATACTGGAAAAAAATCAACAAAGTCCCTGCAAATGAACAGAGCTAATATCTGCTATGCCTGTGACTGCTGATGGCAATATAGAACAAGACTGTCATGCAGGGAGTCCTTAGTCTTGACCTCACAGTGTGTGCTTTTCCTGAATTATCTTATTTGGTCCTCACATCTCCATCTCCCTAAGACACAGGGCCTCTTCTGATGCTTATTTTCTACGAGGATACTAGCACCAGCAGAGCTAAAACTTGAATGTGAGTCTACTATCCAAAAAAAAAAAAAAAACACATTTTTGAGAGTGAGGCTTCAGTTGCTGCAAAAAGATGAACTGTGCTGTTTGTGAGCATTTGACATTTTTCAACTATCCAGAATGTCCAGGAATAAGACTCACCATCTCACAAGTCTTTAAAAAATAGACAAATAGGGATGAGACACTGAACAATTGCAAACAGTGTGATCTACTTACTTAAGCACTAAGCTTCAATTTTTTCATTTGTATAAAGCTCATGAGAATATTAAGCAATAAAGAAAAATCATATGCAATGGGACCTGTCTTAACTACGTTCCTATTGCTGTGAGAAAGACTGTGACAAAAAGCCACACTGGCTTTCATAGGCACTTTTCAAAGGCTACCTATCTTCCTCATTCTTAGATTGCATTCTACAACTCTCTTCTCAACACAGAAAGTGTGTCACATAGGAAAAACTTTCTTAAAGATCTTTTTATGTTCTTTGTAGGTGCCTTGTCATGCCTACACATCTTCCATCACAATGGATGCAAAATGCTACAATCCACATTTCTCGTCTACTTGGGATCCTTCCTTTATCAATCAGTTCTTTTTTTTTTCTTGGTAGAAATATTTATTGCAAATAAGTTTAAAAAATATCTTGTCCAATTTAGTCATATTTTTATTTAAAATAAATATTTTTCCAATCTAGTTATATTTTTTCAAAATACTTAGAATGGCTATTGATTTTTATTATTTTAATATCTATATTTACAGTGTCACAAAAATATTTATAATTCTGTAATTGATATGAATTTTAGTGTGGCTAATTCACAAGTTGGACTATTATATTGCTGAAAACATAATTTATCAATAACAGTAAAAGCGTCCAAATGCATCTTAAATCTTAAATGCACAAAACTATCCCGGTTTCAAAACCCCAACTAGTAATTAATACTAAGTCATCTAGGACAATCCTGAAGACAAAGGAAGAAATAAGTAATGAAAACAAAATTATTAAATTTGATTCCAAGAAAAAAAAAACATTGCAGTTATTTTATTTGTTCAAAGTCCTTTGAAAACGGTATTAATTATCAATCAGTTCTTATCTCCCTTCTTTAAGACTCTGCCTCTGTCTTGGATCTTACCCTCTACCTACGATATTTTCAGGCTTTTCTCATATGAAGAAGAAAATCCCAATATCACCCTTGTGTGTCTCTTGAGAAGTTTGCTAGCCCTCCCTGGTCTTCACATCCTTGTTTCTATAGACTATACCTCGGGTCCCAGTTTATCTTTCCCACAGTATATCTGAACACTATGATTTGATTCCCTCTCCACTGATCTACAACTGCTCATGCTGAGACCAAATTGCTATTCCCAATTTGCAACAGGTAATTACCCAACGTTGTCTTTCTTGAAGTTTTATGACATTTGACATGCTTACAAGTTTTTCTAACTTTTTTCTTTGTTTTTCCTTCAAACACAAACAAATGTTTTGGGTGAAAAGGGTAGTCACTTTCTATTTCTTGCCTCATTAAATACTTGAGGTCTCCAAAGTCTTTACCCATCCTTGGGCCTTAGAGGCAACAAAACTACTCTGTCCTGCCATCTTGGAGCCCATTTGTCTTCCTGTGCAACAATATTTGCTGCATCAATGGTTCTAGTCCTAGTATCTCTGTAGATTAAATGATCACAAATGATCCTGACTAGAGATCAAATCCATATGGGGTCTCAAAGGCCTCTCAAATTCAGTACTTAAGCTCATGAGATACTGTGTAGCTGTCTAACAAGTGGTTTCAAAACCAGAGTCCTTTTGAGCTATTCTATAACCTTAATAATAGAAGGAGCTTTTAAGAACTTAATATAACTTGTAGTAAAGAATTATTTATCTAAATTTAAATCCTGAATCTTTTTAATCTATATATTTCCCCACAGAAAAATGTCTAAAAGTTAAATGCACCAGACATTAGTAATGGATGTTTTTCTCATTCTACAGCTTTCACGTTATGCTTTTTATATCAATCTAATTTTATAATTAATTTGCATGGTTTATAATACAACTTTCAAATCTAATCACATCTCCCCTTTCTGTATATTCTATCTTTACACTGCAAGGAATGACACAAGTTTTCTACTCATTTTTCAGTTAGAATTTTGAAAGTAATCCCTGATTTGTCCTTGTCCTCAATCCATCTTAGAGTCTTCTCTTCTGCTGTAATAAAAACACTCTGGCTAAAGTGCCTTAGGAGGGAAACAGTTCTAGTTTATCATCCATCACGGAAGAGAAATCACACATAGGAGCTTAAAGCAGCTGGTCATATTGTATCTTTGGTGAATAAGCAGAGAGAAACACATGAATGCTCAGTTTGTTTTCTTCACTCATATATAATCCAAAATCCCTTGCCTAGGGCAGGCAGCTCTTACAACTGTAATTCATGTAATCAAGAAAGTCCGATACCCAGAGGCCCATCTCCTAGGTGATTCTGTCACACAATCCTCTTGAGTGTATCTTAAATCCATCCACCTTAGAGCAGCATGAAAGCACATTCCAAGAACAACTTTTGTGTTTTTGAAGAAACAGAGATCACAAGATATTCATCTTGTTTACTTGGAGTATTTTCATTAGGCCCTCAGAATTCTCCATGTGCAACTCCATTCTTTGACTGTGTTCCAACGAAAGAAACCCTTGCACACAGCTGGTAGAAATGTAAATTAGTGAAAACATGGAAACAATGAGGAAAAAAGTAGTACTGTAACTCAACCCAACAATCCTATTTCTAGGTGTATTCCAGAGAAAATACAACCAGCATTTCACAGAGAAATCTGTACTCCCATGCTCTACACAATCCAAGACACAGAGCCAACCTCATTTGCCCAACAGTAAACAAACAGATGGAAAAAACGTGGTTAATATGCATAGTGTAAGAGTCTGTTATCTTATAAATGAAGTTGGCTTACCATTGTATTGAATCTGGAAGACATGGTAAGTAAAATAAGCCATGCACAGAAAGTCAAACCCTGAATGATCTCACTTCATATGAAGAATCTTAAAAAGTGAATCTCACAAACACAGAAGGCTGGTGAGCAAATGCTGTGTTGGTATGGAAGCAGGAAGGTGGAAAAACACTGACCAGAGAATGCATAAATACAGTTAGATAGGAGTAAACTTTAAGAGGGGGGTACTGTACAACAAAGTCAACGTAGTTGACCATGGCACATTGTGCTCTTAAAAATTACGAAGAGGATTGGCAGGATGGATGAGTGAGTAAAACCACTTGCCACCAAGCCTAATGACTTGATCTCGGTCCCCGGAACCCACATGGTGGGAGAAGAAAACCAACTCCAGCAAGTTGTTCTATGACCTCCACACATGCACAATGGCACATGGATACATCTATTTATACACTCAAAATAAATAAAATGTAATCAAAGAATTTTAATTGCAAAGATAGCAAATGCTCTATGGATTTAATACAAAAATGATAATGATATGTCTGTCATGTGTTTGTTAATTAGCTACATGTAAATATTTGGATATGTGTGTGTTTTAAAATACCATGCTGTATACAATTTCAAATGTCAGTATCTGTCATTTTTTATTAAAAATAAATACATGCAAACTACTTGGCTTGCTCTATGATATTACATATAATCTGGCCTATGTATTTCCAGCTTAATGACATTGAACCAGAGTCAGAATAAGGGTCAAGCCTATTCTCCATTGGCTCCCTGTGACTTAGACATATTACTGAACCTCTCTAAGACCATTGCTTTATTAATTGTAGAATCACTGTGCCACAGACAACCACATCTAAGTAGATATGCTTCTAGTCCTCAGTAAACTCTGTTCTACACACAGCTATTTTGATTATTTCATGTAACTCCTCCTTTATCAGGAATGGAGCCTTGATTATCTTTTTGTCCATAATGCCTCTGCGTGACAAGTTGAAGGGCTTCAAAACATGTTTCATGAAGCCAGGAAGTGGTGGCGCACACCTTTAATCCCAGCACTCAGAAGGCAGAGGCAGGCAAATCTCTGAATTCGAGGAAAGCCTAGTCTACAAAGTCTACACATGAGTTCCAGGGCAGGCAGGGCTGCACAGAAAAACCCTCTCTCAAAAATCCAAAAGAAGGAAAGGCAGCTTCATGAATGAGACTATACATGGATGTTCATTTTAGACCCTTATTTAATCTGCCTTTATTAACCATGTGGGCCTCCCAAATTTATTGTGCCACTCACCCCAGCTGTGTAGTCTGAACCCAACCACGAGCAACGTGTTCTGGAAGTTCTTCCAGTTTGATGCTTCCAGTCACTGGCTCCTGAATGTCAATGCCTAAAAGAGCCGTACAACTGAGTCACCCCAGATGAACTGAAGAATATTTATGTGGATACTTGATAGTCTAGCAAACACTTTATCCTCTTAGGCTGCCGACTTTAATATTGGTTTTTGGGCGGGTTCCTGACATTAAATTTAAAAAGCCAGGATCTATGTTCAGTCAAGATACACCAATTTGCGTCTTGACCTGCATACTGAAGTTAAAATCTGCCAGCAAATGCTAAGATGCTTCAAAGCACAAGCAACTTACAACTCCGGGTAGTCATTAAAGTAGCGGAAATACGCTGTTTGGACTAAAGGAATCAAACATTGTCTCTGTAAAGTTTATGAGTACTCCAAAAGGCGAGCTTTCTCATCCTCCTCTAAATAAACAAAGTCTTAAATTCCACAGATCAGAGTAAAATTTAAAAAAAAACAAACAAATTTTGTAAAGTTTTAAAATGAGTACACATAACTACCTGATTAGTCGTGGCACATGGTTAATATCAGTGATAGCCCCAAATGGCATAATTAAAAGCTAGCCATCCTGGTCATGTCCATTTGATATGTTTAAGGTGAAATAATGCTTTATAAAATAAACATTGCTCTAAATAATAATAAAAGCATCTCATATAGGAATCCTTCCAACTTTTAGTAGTATACATCCAATTGAACCAACATTAAATAATTAGTCTTATTAACAACAGGAGCCATATGTCTATGAATATGACTTACAGAATTATTAAAATCATAATCATCAGATATTATGATTTTTTACCAATGTGTACCTTGAAATGTACTCAATGTAATAGCCTGCTGAAGTTCACCAAGGCTACATAAAACAATTTGTAGTACTGAGACCTCAGCAGGACATTCATCAGATAACTCGTTTCATAAATCCTCCCTTTCTGACCATAAACAACTGAACAGACCTTGTTATGATCAACTTAAAAAACTATTCTAACAGCAAATAAACTTTGATTAATTTCTCTTTAATTTGGAAATAATGCATGTGTGGATAGAGTCTGTAACAGAGCTGAGCGCTCACAGAGAACGCAAGAAGTGATGAAGTGCGAGATGGAGCAAGCGCAGCAGGCTAAAAGGTGGTGATGGTTGATGATGTGCAGCTGAGAATCCCAAGCAATGATGAAGTGAGGTGGGCAGTGATCCCAGCATGGTGGACATCCATCCACAGTGTAAAATCCTTCATCTGAGGGTTTATTCAAATGAACGGGAAAAGTAAAAACCCACCGGACTGAATTTTGATCTATAGAAGATGTTATGCCTCAGTGTGTGTCCTATAAGCTTATCTCTACAGTGACATGTGGTCATCAAGCCACCCTCAAAGACAAACAACCGTTGCGCAACTTCCATGTTTGTTTTGAAACTCAGTAATACCAGGCATTAACAGACCCCAGACAGTGACTGTTATATATGGATGCCTCAGTCCAAGTTGATTGGTTTTCAAGACAAGATAGGACATAAACAATACTTAAACACAGTGTCCAGCACATAATTCATTATGCAAAAAATATAAGTAAGTGGTAGAAAAAAAGGAAGCAAAGAAGAAAAGAAGGAGATCAACATAAATCATGGATAATGATGACACCAGAGTCCAGTGTTCCCAAACTACTGTGGAAGACCATCAGTGTGTAAAACATATAAAGAGTTTTTGTACAATCTTTGTGTTAGTTATGAAGCCACTGAATTACACACTCGTTAAGCCAGAGAATGCATCTTAAACACTGTCGTGCCATTAGCCCCCCCATCCAGGGCCCACATGTACAGTGAACTAAGAAATTCATTGATCTATCAAGATTTGTACTTTTAATAATGTTAAATGACATGATTCATCTAATACATACCTTTTTGCCTACATGGTACTATCCTTACTTGGGTTTTCCTTTTCTGAATGATATTGATTAATTCATTAAAAAAATGGTCTTTCTACATGAATATAAATTCAGTCATATTCTAAAGCTATATGAATATGTCCATTTCAGTTTAAGCATGTAAATATGGCCCATGGCAATGAGTTTTCTAGGCCATCTTAGGTCTTGCACATTATCACATTATCCTTTTATTTACTTTTAACATGTATTTATTTATTGTGTTTGTGTGTGCACATGTACCATGGTACATGTGTGGAGGTCAGAAGATAATTTCTCCGAGTTGGTTCTTTGCTTGTACCATGAGCCCTGGGGATTGAACTCAAGCCACTGGTCTTGCAGGCAAGTGCCCTTACCCACTGAGCCATCTCACTAGCCCTCACTCACCTTACTCTGCCAGACAATTATGCCAGGTCACCTAAGTTATTTCTGCTCCACATAAAAATTAAACATCTATTAAGATTAAGAATTAATTTAATGATCATTATTCAAGTATGTGTTCCTGATGATTCAATCTGAAATTGTATTAAACCCTTTTATTAAAGACGTTTTGGTAATATATGACTTTGTTTCTTTTTCAGTGTAGCTGGCCTGGGGCAGCAGCAGCCTTCTGCCTGATCACTTTGGGGTTCACCACCCTCAGATGCTTTTGAGCACCGCCAGTATCCCCTCTTCTTCTAAGACAAGACTATCAATCTTTCTCTCTTCCTTTTAGACCATTTCTATCTCATTTCTAAAAAGAAAAAAAAAGGTTTTTTTACTCTAAAGAGCCTGCATCAAGGCTATTCTATTGTGTAAGTAGATACGCAATGCAAGCAAGCTAAGCACTTATACTTTTTCAAAACACAAGGCAGAACCCTATAGAAAGAATGTTCGAAAAGCAAATGCATACATTCTCCTAATAAAAGGGGGACATAGAGAGAGGGAGTTACCAAGGATACCTTCTAACTGCTCTCTAATAGTACTCTAAAATAATAATAATAAATAATAAATGTTTCTGAATACTCGTTCCAGTACCATAAAACACAGACAACTTGAGAGTAAAGTGACCAGACACGCCAGTTAAAGGGCTAGAAGGAAATCTTCAGAGAACTAATTGCAAAGGGAAAAGACTCAAAGCTTTTGATTTTTGCAGGGGCCTCATCACTTTAATCCACCTCCACTCTACATTTGGGATGGGAAATGCAAGCTGTCACGAAGATACCTTTGACTGTTTTTGTGCATAGGAATGCAAGACATCCAATAATTTTCCAAGCAAGGTGTGGTTAGGAAGATGACCTTGGAAAAGCACCAAGGTAGCAGGAAGGAAGTGAAACAGAAAGGAAGAAGTCAGTGTAGGGTATAGCTGAGGGTAGGTTATAACTGGGAACACCTGGCGATCCAATCCCATGAGGGAACTCAAGGAGACCACATCTCAAAGAAAACCCACCAAGGGACAGCCACCCTCCAACTCCACCTATCATAGACAAAGGGCTACACTGGCGGGGCCTCAGTGCCACAGCCCTTTCAGCATGCACTACCCAGCAGGCCAGAAGCACTCCAGAGGCCAGAATCAACCCAAAGCAGGATCCCCCAGGCTTACTGCAGGCAACAGTGAGTGGACACGCATGAGAACCAAATGCCAAGCAAATATAAGCAAGACAGACATGGTGTTTATTACCTCAAATTCCTATGAGATTCTATTCCAAATGCTGACATATTTATGATCTGACCAAAACACGAGAGAAATGAAGAGAAAGTATCCTTGTAGGTAAGAGGATGCTGTGTGTAAAAGAAAACTAAAGTATCCTTTTAAATGAAAGCTTCCTTACTCTAAGTTTCCTGAAACTTTGAGGAATTAATATTAGCTTACAATGAGGTTGGCAACTGGCACCTCTGGGTCAGTTGCCCTCTGCCAACTCTTGTCTTGCAGTGCCCAGCTAAGAATATTTGTAGTTTTCATGGTTGGAAAGACTCAGAAGAGGACTATATCACAGTACATGAATTTTATATGATATTCAAGTTTCATTGTTCATAAACATTTATTGGGGCACAGCCACACCCTTTCATTTATATACTGTCTGTGACAGCTCTGTCAGTGACAACAGAGCTGAGTAGCTGTGACAGGGACCATCTGGACCTCAAGATCTAAAAGTTTATCTGACCCTTCACAGAAAATTTGCCAAGCCATAATTTAGAGGCAGCCTCACACTGAGGCTCTTCATGACATGAGTGCTCCCTAGGGAGTAGGAGTGGGGATAGTCTCATCCCTCCTTGAAGGAAAATCCAGCCTCCCTGGACAGGGCCCATGAAGGACTTTATATCAGCTTTCCCTCCCTTAAGTCAGCTGAATAGTTACTGACAGCCCTTCAGATCAGGAAAGCATGCATGGAGGAATAAGGTTCTTACAGGCAGTGGTGAGAATTAAATAGGCTTTTAGATTTACAGCCTCTGATTTCTCCAGTTCAAAACATAACACTTTGCAAACACCTGTTACCTTTTTCAAGTCTCCCAGACACAAATCCACACTGAAAACTAATGTCCGAGCTCTTGAAAAGATTCTTATGGTGAGAAAGGATGTCAAAAACAGGACAATGGGAGATAGCATCGAACAGAAAAACAAAGAGAGAGAGAGAGAGAGAGAGAGAGAGAGAGAGAGAGAGAGAGAGAGAGAGAGAGAATAAGTGCAGCAGCAGGTAAGAAAGACCTTAATTAATACAACTTAGTCACTGGTTGTATAGCAACTAAACAGCTAAAAGAGTAAAGATTTGTATAAACAGTTGATGTGGCACTCAAGAGTTAAAACTGGTCTGATCTCAAGGGAAGCCAAGTCTAGTCCAGTTCCTCACCACGTGGTTGTCTGCCCAGTCACAGAAGAAGGAACTGGATGTGTAAACCAGGTCTTTTCCAAGGCGTGCTGCTGTGATGTATGGGTGTGCTTACACATCAGCATTTCATCCCCCAGCATGCCAGAGCCCATTCCCAGGTCTTGTTTACGGGAGAGCATCAGTATTCTCCGAGCACACACATCAGCGTCAAAGGAGCTTTAAATAGCACAGGAGAAAAGTGTTCTTGGTAGGAACACAGCCTATGATAAACTTTGAAGTACAAATGAGAAGGGGAAGTGAATGTTCAACTCATGCCTTGTCCTAAAACTTTGTGAAAAATGAAATGTACAAGAAAAGTTGGATCCTTGCCATGACACCCATTACAGTGTAGACGGAGGATCTGACCTTTCATGTTAAACTTACTGTGTTTTTGACACATTTAGTCAATTAAAACGGGTGAAGTGTAATTTGTTTTTCTTAAGTTTAATACAGCATGTCAATAGAAGTTAACCAAAATTTATAGTTGGAACACTAAAGCTGCCACATACACTCAAACAAATGGACACAATTTATCATAGCTGAAATAAAGAGAACATCACGGGCATTGGACTTTACACTTCACGTAAGCATGTTGCCAAATATAGGAAAGCAAGCTCCTTCTCACACTTCCAATGGGAAAGACATGTGGGTTCACATTAAATATTGGTGTGAAAACCCTGGCAGGTATCCAGTCCTAAGGAGTGTTAGCGTTGGCACTTGCACTGTGTACTTTTACTATAAATTGTTGTAGCGTTTATTTGACATGGAATACCCAAAGGATTGATGAGCAGAAACGGAAGATTTTTTCATTGTGCCGTATTACCTTTTTCATACATCTATACTAAGCTTTTATGTCTTCAAAGTCTAAACAAGTAGCCACCTGTATTCAATCGGCACAAGATATTTTTCATGAAACTATAGTTTGCTTTTTTATAAACCTATAAAAGTACACATTTTCCATTTTATTAGTCAGTGAAGCAGAGGTAGATTTAATAATGAAACTTATAAAATGCAGTTTCTTTACAGTTTAACGTTTTTGCTTGTTTAAAGCACCTCAAGGACAACCAAACTTACATCACAGTTCCTTTCTCCTTCACACATGAACAAATTGTTGTGATTTTTGTGTATCTTTACATTGAAAAATTCACGTAACCCACCTCAATTTATATAGTAACTAATAACTCCCTGAAGATTCAGGAATATCATGAAAAGAGTGGGGGGAAAATTTGAATTTGGCAACTATAATATGTATGTCAATTATAGATACCTTTAGTAATCGGTCCTTTTACAGTAAATAAAGTGGCTTCAACTATGACTACAACCTGAAGATATAGAAGGGGCTATCAGAATTAGTTTTTGTGGTTTGGGCTGTGAGCCTAGCCTTTAATGGCTATCCTAGCCTTTAAGGGCTAACCCATCTCTCCAGAATCAATTTTTAAACTTGGAACTAGCATAACTAAACCAAGCAATAATACTTTGTAACCAACGTGATGACCTAAAATGAAAGTTTGTAAGATTTCAGATTATAGGTAGAAATATATAACATAATTACATTAACAATTCTATCTGGAAGAAAATACCTGCTCTGATTATATATACCACCCTCACTAACAGCCTCACCTAAGACTTCTACACTTAGAAACACTAAGTTCAATGTCTAACACAACCTAATATGCAACTGTATAATCAGTGGCTTCAATGTTTAACCCAGTTAGAGATTGATGATTAATACTGAGACAAACTATAAAAAAAAATATTTTCTCTTTGTCTTTAGGTCAGTTTATCTGTTTCAAACATACAGGACAGAACCACAGCATCCAGAAAAACATAATGAAACCCACATAGACCAATACTGAGACGGAAAAGTTTGTACTTGATCCTTTCCTTTTTGAAAAAAGTGCATTTTCTGTATTTATTGTGTGGGGGGAGGTGTGGGTGTGAGGTGTGGGTGTGTATGTTTGCATGTTCAACCCACACAGCACTTGTGTAGAAGAAGTCAGGACAACTTATAAGAATCATTTCTCTCCTTCTACAAGCTGAATCACAGGAATAAAATTTATAATCTGGATATAATAGAAAAAGAAGTGGGGAATAGTCTTGAATGTATTGGCCCAGTGAAGAACTTTCTAAGCAGGACATCAAGAGCACAGGCACTTAGAACAACAATTAACAGATGGGAGCTCATGAAGCTTTAGAGCTCTTGTATAGCTAAGGATACCATTATTCAGGTAAAGTAGCAGCTTACAGAATGGGAAAGGTTCTTTACCAATTACACATCTGGTGAAGGATTGGTATATGGAATATAAAAAGAACTAAAAAAAACCTGGACATCAAAACACAAATAACCCAATTTTATAATGGAGTACAGGACTAAACAAAGACTTATTAAAAGATGAAACACAAACGTCTGAGATGCACTTCAAAACTTGTTCATTATCCTTAGCCATCAAGGAAATAAATGCAAAACAAAACTACTTTGAGATTTCATCTTACTCAGTCAGAATGACCAAGATCTATGAAACAGATGACAGCATATGCTGGTGAATCATCAGGGAAAGGAGGACATTTATTCACGGCTGGTGGGAGTACAAACTCCTACAGCCATTGTGGTCGTCAGTGCAGAGGTCCCTCAGAAAGTTGAGAGTAGATCTGCCTCAAGATTCAGCTGTACGCATCTTAAGCATATAGCCAAAGGACTCCACTTTCTACCCCAGAAATACTTGCTCCTTCATATTCATTGCTGCTCTACTCATAATAGCCAGAGATTGGAAACAGCCTAGAAGTCCACCCACTGATAATGTGGTATATTTACACGATGGAGTATTATTCAAAATATTATTACAAATGGGATTGTGGAATTTCACAATTGTGGAACGTGAATGGAGCTAGGGGAAAAAAATCCCAAGTCAACCTAAACCCAAAAAGATTAATATTATGTTTTCTCATATATGTGGATATTAGCTTTTAAGCTTTCAAAATATGTGCTACAGTCTGAATAACCACAGAGGTTAGGTATCTAGTAAAGGACCAGGGTATGGGAGAGGACCTCCCAAGGAAGAGGAAAATAGAATATAGTGCTGTGAAGAGACAAAGGGGAAACTAGAATAGAAGGAGTAAATAAGGAGAGAGATGGAAGAAAAGGGTAAAAGATAGGTATGGAAAGGGACAATTAACACTAAATGCCATTTGAGAAACCATATGAAAACTTATTAATCTAAATGCACCATAAAATTTGTGTGTGTGAAAGGAATTTAAATGGAATAACCAAAGAGTAAGGGGAGATATATCCCAACTAGATATATAACTACTAAGTTAAAACTCCAGTGTCAGGAAGGGGTTGCATCTTGTTGAGTCTTTGGGCAAATCAGCTCCACTGAAAATTCCAAACATCACAGGCTAGTTCCAAGGCTGTCATTGCTCTCCAAAACCCACTGACAAGGCCCTATTGCTGAAGACAACAATTATGTCATCAAACACAGGAAGTTAAGCTGGTAGCAAACTAGAGGCTTCATCCTACTGACTAGCATTCATGGTACTAAAAGGTACTCTACACACTACCAGAGCAGAAAGAACACCACCAATAACACCTGGCTACAAACCCTGCAATCTACAATGGTGATGTGCTGCTGTGCCAGCACAGCCAGGATACCGAGCCCCTGCAGAGGGTGTCTGGATTGAACTAACACACAGAGTCCTTCTTATGATGGAATAGGTGCGCTTTATTAACTTGCAGCCCTGGTTTTATATCCTAGCACCAAAAGGGGAGGAGGGAGAACGAGGAGTAGGAGGCAGAGCCCACAAGGGTTCAGGGGCCGGTCATTGTGTACTAACAAGTACTTTCGTCAAAAACATGTTTTCTCTGTGGTTAGGCACTCAGCAGGGGGTTAGAGAGGCTATGTTCGGGGCTAGCTTTCCCACAATTCCCCCCTTTTTATTTATTATGAGAGCTCATGTCTTAGGTCCCATAAGAGACTCATCTCCCCTTACCCGTCATAGGAACCCCAATATTCTGTCTTAGGCAGGGAGGAATCTTCATCAGGTTACCCGTCATAGGATTCCCTCATTTCTGGAGCATTTGAAGCCAAACCTTATGACTGCCAAAAGAGTCACAAGCAAGGCTAAGAAGCACCTGTCTGTGAACCAGCACGGTGCAGGTGAATGCCTGACGGACTCGATTAAGAAGGAACAGCCCCACTGCCACTCTGACCAGGCCAGTTTTCCCAGAGACAATGCATCCCCCCCCCCCAGTGTTGCACCCATCCTCCAATTCAGGCCATGGTATTCCACCAGTCTTCTGCAGATAGAGGTATTACAACGGTTTCATTAATCACCACAATTTGGTGAGCAAGCCAATTAGTATAATTAACAAAGGTGTCATTCCAAGGTCCTCACAGATACTGATTTAACTTTTGAATTTCACTAGAAGCATTTTTCACCTCAGCCAAAGTTACACAAGCATGATTATAAAAGTGTGAGCAGGAGGCCTGCTGTACCAACCATAACACATCAATCGGTTCATGAAGCAAAGCAGTTTGTTGATTAAGGCTTAAGATTCCCAGTTGAATATGTGAATTTAAAGTTTTTTGAGTCTCTAGTGCCTCTGATACTCACCCGGCAAGAAGGTTGACAGTCTCAGCCATGGCTACATTTTGAGAGATGGCAATTCCCACAGCGGTGGTGGTGGTAGCAGAGATAGCAATGGCAGCAATGACCGAGGCAGTGATTCCAAAATCTCTTCTCTTTCGATATAGAATCAGTTCTTGTCCATTGTGGGGGTCCTCCACCACTATCGGGGCCATAGCTGGAATCCTCACCATCAGAGCAGAGTCATCCTCCGCGGACCAGCAATTACTCAGGAAACATGATCTGGAAGAACAATTAAGAACACCCTCCTTTTCTTCCGAGGCATTATAAGCAACAAACTTATAAGGGAGGCAATATGCAAACCAGACTCCTAATGGAAAAGTTCTTTCCTGCAGTATAGTTAACTCGAATTGATGTTTTGAAAAAAAAAATCTGTCTGGTTCCAACTGGCAGTACCATTAAAGGCCAACCCCTTTTGTAGCATCAAGGCTTTAACATCAGTGCAGGCCTGAGGCCCACATAGGAACATCCCTGCAAAGCCAGGGTTCCTATAAGGATAATCATAGGAACTTTGAGAATTATTTTTGAACGTGGGCCAATGTCCAAACCACCATAGGAACTTATCTCCTTCCAGCTTCCAGGGCTCCTATGAGGCACAATTGCCCCAAGGCAACGGCATGTGCAACCTAAACGATTGTGGAACTTTCTAGTAGAGAGGGGCAGGTCTGGGGGGAGGCACCAGTCTTGAAATATTTCTATCATAATTTAAAGGCCAATAGATATTCTTGAGCCCGAGACAAAAGGAACTCGAGGAATTTGGGAAGAAATCACCCACAGAATAATTACTCAGGACTATGCAGGGCCCCGCAAAAGAAGTGTTAGGCATCTGGGTGATGTTTTCTATTTTTGTGAAACATAATGCTTTATCAATTTGAAACTGACCACATCCAAAACAGGCCTTTGGTGCCCTGAGAACCTGCCCTTTTTTCCTCTCTCTGAGGGCCCAAAGCAGCAGCCAAAACACGACCTTGAATAAAATTGCCGTCAATGTCCCTACAGATG
>PVIU01006585.1:89666-100488 GCA_004026605.1 Ondatra zibethicus
GACATCTTGAAGTTTGCATGCAAATGGATGGAAATAGAAAATGCTATCCTGAGTGAGGTAACCCAAACCCAGAAAGATGATTATGGTATGTACTCACTCATTAGTGGACCCTAGCTATAAAATAAAGGTCACCAAGCACTTAGCTCGCAAGCCCAGAGAAGCTGAATACCTAGGTGAACCCAAAGAAAGCATACACAGATGCTAATATAATCATTGAGACTCTTTTTCGATGGGCTCAGAGGGCCTCCTTACAATATTTATTGGCATTCTCAAATGCCATCTGTTTGACCATGGGTATTGTATTCCCCAGCCCCGCAAAGAGTTGCTCCGCAACTTGTGTGAGATTGTCAACAAAATCTGAAAAAGGTTCTGAAGGTCCTTGAAGTATTTTTGATAATTGGTCTCCCCCTTCCGCTAAGGGAAGGGCTCTCCAAGCTCTTATAGCCGCTGCTGACACCTGGGCATAGACAGCAAGATCATATTTAAGTTGCTGTTGAACGGTTCCAAAAGGTCCCGTCCCGGCCAACATGTCAGTGTTTCTTTGAGGCTGGCCTGCCTGGGCATTCTGGGCCACCGTTTGAGCGCATCTGTCTTGAAATTCGCCCCTCCAAATTAGGAACTCCCCGCCAGTCAGAGCCGGGCAAAGCTGTTGCCAATCACTTGGAGTCAAGTGGAGAGCCCGGTAGGACTCCACCAGAGATAAAGTAAACGGGGCCTGAGAACCATATTAAGAGGTTGCTTCTTTAAGTTGTTTGAGGTCCTTAAAGGACAGTGGCTCATGACGACGAATCACCTGACCCAGATTATTAGGGTCTGGGACCTCCAACACAGGGGCTACCAAGGGACAACACTTAACTCCCTCTCTGGGGGCCCCTTCCATCAGTGATTCCCCAGAAGGAAAGCGGTGGGCAGCTGGAACCAGTCTCCACAAAGAAAAGGTGGCAATAGGAAGTTTATCTAGGCCCTCCCTTCTTAAGGCTTTCTGTAAGTCGTGGTGGACATGTTCCCATTCAGGGACATTGAGAGCGCCACTGGTAATAAACCAGGGCCTCCATGTTTCTATAGTTCTTAAGAACTCTTCAAGGGTCCTATTCTTTACGGCGGTTCACTGTTCCTCTAAAAGTTTCTTAACCTGGTATTTTAATTCTGTCTTTCCCACGGTGTTTCCCATTTTGTTTTTATCTTCTCTTCCCCAATACGTCCCTGCCAGCTAATGGGACAACCCAGTCCACTTACCTCACTTTCAGGATCTCGGTGGAACCTTCAATTGCCGGGCCAGCACTGCCAGGATACCGAGCCCCTGCAGAGGGTGTCTGGATTGAAGTAACACACAGAGCCCTTCTTATAGTGGAACATGCTCGCTTTATTAACTTGCAGCCCTGGTTTTATACCCTAACACCAGAAGGGGAGGAGGGAGAACGGAGAGGAGGAGGCAGAGTCCACAAGGGTTCAGGGGCTGGTCCTTTTGTACTAACAAGTACTTTCATCAAAAACATGATTTTCTCTGTGGTTAGGCACTCAGCAGGGGGTTAGCTAGGCTATGTTCAGGGCTAGCTTTCCCACAATGTGCCCTGAAGACACAGTGGCACAGATGTTATGGGAGTAACCAAACATATCCTGATTGTTTTCCCATCCTATTAGATGAAGCCTATATCTGAAACCGCTAAAGTGACCAAGAACCTGAGACTAGGTAGGTCATAGGCCTAGGGGAAAACCTATTAATATTATTCTGCTAAAGGAACATAGCAATAAAATGACTACTAATACACATTGCTATACACATAGAACATCACCCCGCTAAACCCACATCAGAGAAATTTCTAGAAAAGAGTGCTCTCTGCTGGTGTAATGAATTTCCTTGTGGCTGTTTCTGTTTTCTTCCACAATAACAACTGAGGGCCATACCAGCCTCTATTGACCACTCATGTCCCTTGGCTCTTGGCCACTTCTATCTTCAAAGTCAACAACTGTGGGACTGTGTTGAAGCTCTCTCATGCTGCATCTCTCTGGTAGTGTGATTATGATGGTCTAGGATAATCTCACCAACTCAAGGTTCTTAGCTTTAGTCACATCTGCAGTTTTCTTTGTTCTGTAGTCTAAAACATTCATAGGTTCACAGGACAAGAGCATAAACATGAGAATCATTATTTTCCTACCACAAACTCCAACACAGGTTTGTGAAACAGAAATAACCAAAGCAATGGTAGCAATTTTAATATCGGTAATGGAGAATTATCCCTCAGAAACCAACATGTGGATGGTTCCATGGAAGTATTCAGTCAAGCAAAGACCAAATAATAGAATGCTGCTTCTAGTTTTTCAATCGTAGAAAAATAAGACAATTCCAAAAATATCATCACAAAGAAACTATAGCATTGACACATGAAATAAAGTACCATGATCTTAAAAAGCACAGGCAAATCTCATTTCAGAATACTTGGGAAAAATTCAACGTATTAGAAAACAAAACCCAACAGCACATTTAAAACTATGATGAGGGGTGGTTGTGTGGATCCAGACAGTGTTAAGGAAAGAATGGGGGGTTAATATGATTAAAATACATTATAGGCCTGTATGAAATTCTCACTGGATTAATATGAAATATAATGTATACACACATATCACACATATATAATGACCAAGCTGGACTTATTGCTCAGATGCAAAAAATGGTTTGTAGCCCCATTTTTAAAGTTCTGAGGAAAATATAGCCATCCCCAGAAATGCTGAAATGCTTCAACAAAATTCAGAGCCCATTTATGTTTAAAATACTTTGTAAAGCAGAAAAATATTATTTTTTTTTAATTAACAGCATACATTTATTGAAACCCTAAACCCAGCTTACTGCTTAGGAGGTGACACTGAGATTTCTACTGAAAAGCCAAGGAAAGAATACCTACTGGTATCTTCCCGATAGTGTTCAACACAGAATTAGCCTTCCATTTTAATGTAGTAATGCAGGAGAAAACAATTCCAAACAACTGAAAGGCTCAGAATGTAACTCAGAAGTAGAATGCTCACCTAGTGTGTGCCAAGCCCTGTGTTCTGCTCAGTTTTGTCTATTGTTTTCTAGCAAGGACAAAATAAGTTAATTAGAAAAGAAATTGTCTACGTTTGCACAAAGTGTGCTAGCTTTTCATTACTGCAGCAAAATAACTGAGAAAGAAAATCAAAAGAAGGAAGTCCCCACCCCACCCCACCCCTCGACCCTATCGCTTTGCACCTAGATTTAGGCTTTGGATGACAAGATGGGAAGCATGGGATGAAACAAAGGTGTCCACCCGCTATCTATGGGAATCAGGAGAGAGAAGCGGGGACCGGAATAAGGCCCTTTAATGATACCTACCGTGATCTGCTTCCTCCAGCTGCACCCCACTGCTATAACTTCCCAATGGATCGTCCAGCTGTTAGTCCATCAGTGGACTCCTCCAATTTAAAAATAGAGTCCTGGAACTGGAGAGATGGCTCAGAGGTTAAATGTGCTTGCTACTCTTGCAGATGACCGAGATTCTTTCCCCAGCACTCACATCAATTGGCTCACAGCCTGTGTCAGGGGAGCCAATGAACTCTGGTCTCTGAGGGCACACACATGCACATGCTGCACATAAACCCATGCAGGCATGCACATACCTGCATATGCACATAAAATTTTTAATTAAAAAAGTAGAGACTTCAAAATCCAATCACCTCAGAATACTGCTGCATTGGAAACAGATAGGTATTTGAATAATAGTGCAGACCCACACTATAAATAGAAGCAACATATCTTAAAAATCTAAGGACACTTTCTGAGATATCCAAACTAATGATTAATTACAAATTATTTTAATTGTTTTTGAATATCACTTCTTAGAAATACACCACCAGCAAAAAATGAAAAAGATTAAATATAAAACTATCAAAGTGCTAAGATGTTATGAGGTACATTTCAAAACAAAAATAGAGCAAATGGAAAAAACATACATCCTCTCAGATAACAGAAATGCAATTGATTCTCCAAAAGTATACACAAAAAATGTTTTATCTGGATATAGACAGAAATCTGCATAGAAAAATTGATAAAATTACCTAACAACTCACTTATTTATTTTGAAAATTCATTTTATGCTCATGGTGACTCAAAACAATATTTTAAATTTTGAGTTACAATCAAACTGGATTACTTCTAGGTAACCAAACCATTGCTTAACATGAAGAGCTGCTTATGTAGAAGACGGGAGCACCTGGGCATTTAATAAGCATCCAAGCATGCCACATGAATAAACATATACATCAATAAAACAATGGAAAATCTTATACTAAATCCATGTATGTATGGAAATGTAGAATGTAATTGAGGTAACACCTCGTATCTATGAAGGCCAGACAGACTCCTTAGCAAATCATATTGTAGTAATTATAGTCATTTATAAAAATATAAAATTGGCATACATACTTCCCACCACACACTATGATTAAACCCAAATAGAATTCAAGAAAGATACAAAAGTACAAGAAATAGAAAAATTAAATTAATGGCACTTGTAGAATAAAATGTGAGTGAATCCCTTTTATCACATGATGTCGTCAAGACCTCTCAAAAATTTCAATTCTAGACACAAAAAAAAATGTTAATCTTTTCTATGTAAAAGTAACCACAAAGTATAGACGAAAATACAACATACATCTAAGATGAAGAGCTAATCTCCCGAATACACAAAGAGCACCCGGGATGAACGAGCACTTACCATTTAGTGAATGTTTATCGAGGACCTACTTACCTCAATGCTCTACACTTGAACTTGGGACTTGGGATGATGCACAACAAGTGTATCTCTCCTAAATGCTCCAAACTCAATGCCTTTTCCAAGCCCAGTAGCAGCCACTTCGGCAGTTGAGGGCAATTGTGATACTAATTTTCTGCACGTGTTTTTCATTTCACTATTTGCCTTCTTGAAGATCTCAGCCTGCAAAATAGTCCACGAAAAAGGACTATAAAAATCCTTTGATATTACAAGATAAAAAAATATCCCTATGCATCATAATATTTATTAGAAATCTATTAAAACACAGCTACTTAAGATATTTTGTTGATCTATACAGTCCTAATTTTAAAGGTAAATTTCAGTACTATCTTTTGTTTGTAGCCATTAAAGTAGTCACTTCTGTGTTTGTTTAACCCTGATTTTAATTTGAAATATCTAATATGACAGTAATTGCATTGTACTCATTTGATATTTGGCCCTGCGTTTTATTTCCCTCCTAAGTCTAACTACAACCATCTAGAAGGCTAAGCTTGCTGTCTTCCATTATTTCTTACTCAGACATACAGAGTTCAAGTTTAATATTTTGCTTAATAATTTTTGTTTAAACAAGAGTATTTATTTGCATTGGGAGCAAAGTTCTTGTGACTTTTTTTTTAACCCTAATGTGTTTTTCTTGTTGTCATAAAGGAGAGAACAAGGGCAATGTATGTTTCCCATCTGACAAGAGAATTCTACCCGCTTTTGTATTATTTACGCAATAATGATCAAGGCCCAGGGCATTTCCTGAGGATTAATAGCTGACTGGCAGACTGACTGAAGGCCATTAACTTCAGGCAGTCATTAATTTTCTTAGAAAACCTGGTTGAAGTCATTATTTCTATTATAAGATCAATAGCACACTTCCCTGATCACCACTATCACAAAAAAAAAATAAATAACTGTTTTCAGGAATTGTTCTTAAGTACATTCAGCCTATAGGTTTTGTTTTAAGAAAAACATCAACAAAATTTCCAAAAACTTAGTAACTTGTTGTTGTTCCTCACACAGACATCAACATCATGGATATTGTGCTGATTTTCTCCTGAACTAAGAGTCAAGCTAAAAATAAAGTCAATTTCTCTGTCTGTCCTTTTCTCCCCCCCCCCACATCTTATCCTCTTGACCCTTGCCCTTCGCCTTCTCTTCTTCTCCTTTCCCTCCCTCCCTCTCTCTCTCCTAAGGACTTCAGCATGAAAGTGGCCACTCTAGGTGTAAATCCAAAAAAGCAGTGCATGGTAGGTCAAACCATATACAGATTATTAAAGAGTAGGTAGACCTGCCTGTCTACAGGGTTTTTTCTAGGGAGTTTGCAGAGAAATGATGATTGAAAAGAGGTATTCTTTCTAAGCTACTTGAATTAAATGAATCAAAGAAAGAAAGAAACTAGAATCCACATAATTAAATAGGTATTTGTCTGTAGCTGCTTTGACTATCCAAAAGGAAAGCAAAATGTTTCAAGAAAGAAGCAGTAGTTAGAGGTGGGGGAAAGGTAGATTATATAAAACAAATATTAAAGAACCTCATAAAATATCTTCCAGTTTGTGAATGTGTATATGGTTAGTGGCAGGGGAGTTCTCTTTATGGTCTCTCCAGTTAGAACATAGTTACCAATGTAATTTTCCTCATCTTTAAAATGGAAGCAATATAAATTTCAATATAATCTGTGTGTCTTAGTTAGCTTTAACTGCCAACTTGGTGCAGCTGAGAAGCAATTGAGAAGAGATTCTCATTTGGGGGATTGACCATTTTCATATTGGCCTGTGGACATGTCTGTGATGTATTATCTTTATCATCAGTTGATACAGGAAGGTCCAATCCACTGCAGGCAGCACTATTCCCTGGGTACATACATGGTCGTGGACTGCATGATAAAGTTAGATAAGAATAAGCCTCTGAGCAAAACAGCAAGCAGCCTTTCTGCATGGTTTCTGCTTTGACTTCTTGCTGTAGTTCCTGTCTTGACTTCCCTCAATGATGGACTGTAACCTGTAAGTTTAAATGAATCTTTTCCAACCCTGAGTTGCTTTTGGTCATGGTGTTTTTCCCAGCAAAATAATGAGATAAGAACATTGTAACTCAAGAGCAAGATTTGTGATTCAGTAAGAATGGCTGACCATTGCAATGCTCCAGAGATGGATTTCCTTCTCTTCTTTTCAGTCATCAAATTTCTATATCAGTCAAGTTCAATACCTTAAGTGATATTGATGTATTGTAACCCATCTATGTAATTTTATTATTTCATACAGTTCCATTCCATGGAAACTTTTTATACATTGGGTACCTTTTTCTTCTCTTCCTCCATCTCTACTCCTCTTATTCATGCTAAGACAATATTCCATCCCTATAATGGATGTCTGGATAAGGAGGAAAAGTGAGCCATGAAAAGATGGGGGAAATGCTACAAGAAGGAAGGACAAACTAATTGGTTGGCAACTCTGAAAACATTCATACAAGTATCAAGTATCATTATACAGCCTGAGCAGGTTTACAAAGGAAAATATATGTATATGAATATACCATGCAATATCAGTTAATAAAAATAAGAGGCCATGAATTTGAAAGAAAGCAAGAAGGGTATACGGGAGGGTATGGAGTCAGGAAAGGGAAGAGAGAAATGTAGTAGTATCATACTCTCCAAAAAAATTTTAAAATGGTTTTAAAAAAAATGGCTGTTTAGTAGATGTAGCTTATTTTTCAAGACTTTTACTATCAGGTTGGGTAATTTGCTTTAAAATGAGTAAAGTACAATAGCACTTTTCTGAATAAGAAGACCTAAAAATCTTAACATGTTTTTATTGCAGTGTGTGTGTGTGTGTGTGTGTGTGTGTGTGTGTGTGTGTGTGTCTACGTCTGTGTGTGTGCACACATACACATGAACAACCTGCAGGAGCTAGTTCTCCCCCTCTACCTTGTGGGTCTCAGAAATCGAACTCAAGTCTTTAGACTTGTGACAAATGCCTTTACCTGATGAACCATCTCACAAGCCCCTCTTAACATGTCTTAATGTGTCATTGTTGGCTATAAGTCCAGTGTGTTAATACAGATCTCTAGCTCTTAACTTGTTTGACTGGAACTTTATGACCACTAATTTTTAAGTCTCCACTTCTGCCTCCTCCTGCCCCTACAACAACCATTCCACTCCTCCTTTCTGTGCCTTATAGAAATGGAGATATATATATCACCATTTGTCTTTCTGTGACTGGCCTATTTCACTTAGCTTTGTGTCCTCAGGGGGTTCATCCATGTTATCTCATGTTGCAGAGGTTCCTTTTTTTAAGCTGCATGGTATTTTGTTGTGTGTGTATCACATCTTCTCTGCCTGTCAACAGTTATGGATATCCGGATTGTTTCCACAGTTCAGCTACTATAAACAATGGCGCAATAAATAGGATTACTAACACATCTTCAAGACCCTGATTTCAGTTCTTATGGACAAATACTCAGAAGTGGGACTCCTAGTTCATGTGGCAGTCCCAATTTTGACTTTTGCGGAACCTCAGTATCCTTTTCCATACTGGCTGCACCTTCTGCATCCCCCCAGCAGTGTTCAAGGGCTCCAGTTTCTTTACAGATTCACCAATATTGTCCTTGGTTTTTGTACCTAAGATTCATACTGACAGGTGTGAAATGTTATCTCATGTGGCTTGAATCTGCATTTCCCTCATGATCAATGTTCTTGATCTTTTCTTCATATTTATTTGATGTTTTATGTCTTTTTTTAAAAAAAATTAAAGTCCTTGGCCCACTTTTCATGGACTTATTAGGTTTATTTACTCTTGAGTTGTTTGAGTTTCTTGTGTATTCTACATAATAACAGAACCAGAATACAGCTAGTGGGAGGGCCACATTAGGTGTCCTTTTGTTTTGTTGCCTGGGTTGTAAAGAAGCTTTTTTAGTTTGGTGTGATGCTGATTGCTTATTTTTTGCTTTGTTTTCTGTGTTTCTGGTGCCCTAAAACCATTGCCAAGGCCAATGTCAGGAGCATCTCCATTTAGCTTTCTGAAGAGCCTAGTTCCATTCTTTTGCTTATGAATGTCTGATTTTCCCAATACCATTGGGAAAGTATTGTTTTCTTCATTGCATTTTCTCTGTATGCTTATGGCTCAGCTGACTAGATATATTGAGAGTTACCTCTTATTCTATTCTCTATTATTTTTCTCTATTCTATTCCATTGTTCTGTATATCAAACTTTGTAACAATGCTACACTCTTTGATTGCTCAACTATGTTTTGTTTGCTTGGTTGGTTTGGTTTGGTTTGATTTGGTTGGTTTGATGTGGGATGGGTTTTTGTGTTTTTTTTTTTTCTTTTTCAAGACACGGTTTCCCTGTGTAATAGTTCTGGCTTTCCCAGAACTCGCTTTGTACACCAGGCTGGCCTCGAACTCACAGAGCTCCATCTGCCTTTGCCTCCTGAGTGCTGGGATTAAAGGTGTGCGCCACCACCACCAGCAAGTTGACTATTAACTTTGTTATATAATTTGAAGTAGTACAATGCCTCCATCTTTGCTCTTGTGCTATTTGTGACTTCTATTGTTTCCATTATCATATTTTATTCTATTCTTATTATTGTATTACAAAAACTGAGTAAATCAAAGATGCCTGTAGATGATCAAGAAATAAGTATGTTGTGAGCCAAATATTCAGATTAATGTAGATTTCTGTACCTGAGATTTTAAAAAATAATAATAAAAGATTTTCAAAGATAAATTCCATAGATCCTTGGAGTTCCTTGAGGGCATCATCGACACAAAACTTGGCTTCTGATACAAACAAACCAGCCTAGAATTCTGGCTTTTAGTTTATTGCTTTATGATACAAAGACCTCCTTTTCACTTCTTTAAGCATCTTCTTATTCATCTGGTAAATGGGAATAATCATATTTACTTTGCAAAGGATCGTGAAATTGAAGATGATACAAGATATTGGATACCTGATAAAAAGTGACTATATAATTTAAAACGAAGAGAGGGAGGTAAATTAATAAGATAATATTAAAATCACCATGCTATCAATGCAAGTATAAAATGCAAAGAGCTTGAGCAGATTTAAGAAATGAAAGGGTTTTATTTGTTTCAGAAATTTTTATTTTGATTCATCTCTATAAGATGCATGAGATAGATAACTAAATCGAGTTTAGAAGAGCTTGCTCCCTGATAGCCATAAATAAATTTTAAGCTATCTTTTTTTTTTTTTTTTTTTTTTGGTTTTTCGAGACAGGGTTTCTCTGTGGCTTTGGAGCCTGTCCTGGAACTAGCTCTTGTAGACCAGGCTGGTCTCGAACTCACAGAGATCCACCTGCCTCTGCCTCCCGAGTGCTGGGATTAAAGGCGTGCCTGGCTTAAGCTATCTTTTGTGGTGATGTTTTGTTTGTGCTTTAACAAAAAAGCTTTCCTGGAGATCAGAGTGCAGAACTAGCCGCACTAGTTAGCCATAGGGGCCAAGCAGTGGTGGTGCACACCTTTAATCCCAGCACTTGGGAGACAGAGGCAGACGGATCTCTGTGAGTTCAAGACCACCCGGGGCTACACGAGATTGACCCAGTCAAAAAGAGAAAGAGAGCCAAGCAGTGGTGGCTTTCGCCTTTAATCTTTAGCACTAGGGAGGTGGAGAAAACCTAACTTGCGCAGAAAAAAAAATGAGACATCATTGGCATGGCTTTATTTGTTTTTTGGTTTTTTTTTAATTTTTTTTTAAAGAGTTTGTTTTGTTTTGGCGCTTTTGACTCAGGATTTAAAAACTGGAACGGTGAAGACGACAGCAGTCGGTTGGAGCAAGCATCCCCCAAAGTTCTACAGTGTGGCTGAGGACTTTGATTGTACATTTTTTTTCTTTTTCTTTTTTTTTTTTTTTTACCTTTTTTAATAGTCATTCCAAGTATCCATGAGATGTGGCTACAGGAAGTCCCTCACCCTCCCAAAAGCCACTCCCATTCCATAGGGGAGGATGGCAGAGTCCACGCCCTGAGTCCACACCGGGGAGGTGACAGCATTGCTTCTGTGTAAATTATGTACTGCAAAAATTTTTTTAAATCTTCCG
>PVIU01006586.1:0-100166 GCA_004026605.1 Ondatra zibethicus
AGTTGAACATGACCTTAAGTATCTTTTGGCCATTCGAACATCCTCTGTTGAGAATTCTCTATTCAGATCCTTACCCCATTTTTTAATTGGGGTATTTAGAATTTTAATGTCTAGTTTCTTGAGTTCTTTGTATATTTTGGAGATCAGACCTTTGTCTGATGTGGGGTCAGTGAAGATCTTCTCCCATTCAGTAGGTGGGCACTCCTTGATGTATCCGTAAAGAATCTGGCTGACTCCCCCACCACAGACGCATGGAAATGCACAGTCAAGTCTAAATTCCTGAAGAGAACACAGAAAGGTGATGTTTATTGCATCTTATTTATGACTCCGTGGTACTGAGGAGTTGAATAAATTGCTCAAAGTTCCCCCATCTAGACAAGCGGCAGTCTGGTTCCAGGGTAGGTGCTCTCCCCTAAACCCTGGTTAAGTTTCCAGTTCTCCATGGGAAGCATCCACCTCTCCATGCAGATGTCACCTTGGCAACGAAAACTTCTAGCAAGCTGCCAGTTCTCCTCTTTCCTACTCTCAACAGCACTTGAGAGAATGGTGCATAGTCTGCTTTTCCTATATGGGGGAGGCTTTTCAGCTTCTCACTGTAAACACAAGACCTCACTTAGTGAGTGCTTTCTACAGTGGTCACGGATCACATGCATTCAGCGTGTGTCCATAGTGGGAGGAACTGGAACTGGCATGCGGGGGTGGGGTGGGGGGGAGGCTTGCTTGCTGGCCATGCATCTATGCTGAGAGATGATGAGCGAGGGAACAGGGCCTGGAGTATGAGCTGTGAGGCTGAACCTTGTAAAATGGGAGAATTTGCTAAGACAAATGGTTCACACCTTGACAGCTTACCTATGTCTTCCAACATACAAAAGCAAACTAACCAGGACAGCCAATGAACCTTGGAGAAGTGTTCCCTTGAAGATTTTGAAACAGCCTTTCTTAGATACTTTTTGTAAAGAACCTATAGCTATCAAATGTAAACCACTAACTCTCTGATGGCCCAAAGCCCAGGCAAGAGAGGTAAAATCTGATTCCAATAACTTTGTTCCACCAAGAACCCCTCTGGCCAACTGCTAAGCAATCACCGGAAAAGCTCAGTTGATTATCCCACAATTCTGGCAAAGAGGAGGCTTAGGAAGACTCCAGAGCTTGGTAACCAAGCTTTCTATGCACCCCTTGCATCTCTCCTCTGTTCCTAGGTACCCTTTAGCAGGTTACACATTAATGTTTTGGGTACCACACTCACCTTTGGCAGAAACATCCACATGGAGGTTAGTCCAGTGATGCAAACGTTCTTAAAGAGGCTGTTTCCTCTTTTCCAGCCAGAGCCTCTGGAATTAAAAGTGACAGAGGTAGCAGACAGTGTAATCTATCCGTACTTTATCTGGGAACAGCATCTTTTCTCCAGTTCTCTGGAGACTTAATCCAGAAAAAGGCCCGAGATGCCTGTCAGAAGCAACAGTGCCTGTCATATCTCATACACAGGATGAAATGGAAGACTTTAGGCTCCATTAGCAGCAGGTTTCATTTTCAGTGCAGGAAGGAGGCTCAACATAACTGCATCTCACTAGTTCTTTCTTATGTTTTTAATATAAATGGTCTTAAAATTCCCACTTTCCCTCACCATTCCCCTCACCACTGCCCCCAACACCTAGAAGCTGTATTATCAGATTTACATTAGATAATGTGGTATTGTGAGGCTACCTATATATATGGTGTAAGGCTTTTGGCTTTTAAAAAAATAATAGTAGTAGTAAAGCTACAGCCTGATAAAAAGAAGAAGTTTGCTCTCTAGTGGCTGACTTACAGAAGGCTCTGAAACCCACACGATGAGCTATGCTAGAAAGAAGAGGAATTTAATGGTGTTATCTGGGTTATAAGGTCTGAGTACTTCTTTCGATTTTATTGACCTTTACATGTTTTCCCTACACTGAAAAACTACGTTATACAAATGTTTTGTGTGTGTTTTTTCTCATTAAAATATTTCTTAATATTAAGCTATTTCAGTTCTAAAATCTAAAGCAGCTATTTTATTATCATGTTGTACCTATCAAAAGCTCTACGGACTGCTTTAATAGCATATAACTAATGTTTATTATAGACACATTGCCCAATAATATAACATCATTAGCTCTTTTTAAACCATTTTTGGATCTTTTTCAGAAAGAGTATTTAGCATAATTAATATAAAGCTAATTAATATCATTTCATTACTCCTCTTTCTCTAACAACTCAGTTTATAATATTTTATAGTAATCTGACTTACAAAATAAGGAGAAGATTGTTCTGTATGGTATGCCTCATTGTGAAACCACCCACCTCCCTTTGTGTTTGGCTTTCCTGTCTATTCCCCCACTGTTCTGCCTCTTTCTCCCCAAGTCCACACTACTTTCCGTAGCTCTCTTTAGTAGTGTCTATCAGCTCATGGGCAACTGAACACCACCCATGAAGTTCTAATCTTTGAAACTTATTAGAAGTGAGAGGGGTGCACAGGAAACTCTCACCTATATAGTAATAAACAGCTCAAAGAATTTTCAGATTCATAATAAACTGTTTTGGTTTGATTTCTGAGACAGGGTCTTTCTAATTTTTTTAATTGTTTCTACTGAGCTATACATTTTCTCTGTCCCCTCCCTTCCTCTCACCTTCCTTCTACCCTCTCCCATGGTCCCCATGCTCCCAGTTTACTCGAGAGCATGCCTTTTTCTACTTCCCATGTAGATTAGATCCATTTATGCCTCTCTAAGCGTCTTCTTTGCTGTCTAGGTTCTCTGGGATTGCGAATTGTAGGCTGGTTTTTAGCTTTGTTTTGCTTTGCTTTATGTCTAAAAGCCACTTATGAGTGAGTACATATGACATTTGTCTTTCTGAGTTTGGGTTACCATACTCAATATGATAGTTTCTAGATCCATTCACCCACATGTTTCAAAATGTCATTATTTTTGTCTGCTGTGTAGTACTCCATTGTGCAAATGTACCACATTTTCCTTATCCATTCTTCAGTCAAGGGACATTTAGGTTCTTTCCAGGTTCTGGATATGACAAACAATGCTTCTATGAACATAGTTGAGCAAATGTCCTTGTGGTACGAGTGAGCATCCTTTGGGTATATATCAAAAAGAGGTATTGTTGGGTCTTGAGGTAGATTGTTTCCTAATTTCTGAAAAATCGCCATACTGATATCCAAAGAGGCTGTACCAGTTTGCACTCCCACCAGCAATGGAGGAGTGTTCCCTTACCCCACATCCTCTCCAGCATAAGTTGTCATCAGTATTTTTGATCTTGGCCATTCTTTCAGGTGTAAGATGGAATCTCAGAGTTGTTTTGATTTGCATTTCTCTGATGGCTAAGGATGTTGAACATTTCCTTAAGTGCCTTTCAGCCATTTTTAGATTCCTCTGTTGACAGTTTTCTGTTTAGTTCTGAACCCAATGTTTTATTGGATTATTTGTTCTTTTGATGACCAATTTCTTGAGTTCTTTGTATATTTTGGAGATCAGTCCTCTGTCTGATGTGGGGTTAGTGAAGATCTTTTCCCATTCTGTAGGCTGTCATTTTGTCTTGTTGATTGTGTCCTTTGCTTTACAGAAGCTTTTCAGTTTCAGGAGGTCCCATTTATTAATTGTTTCTCTCAATGTCTATGCTACTGGGGTTATATTTAGGAAGTGGTCTCGTGTGCCAATGCATTTAAATATACTTCCAATTCTCTTCTAAGAGGTTCAGTATGGTTGGTTTTATGTTGAGGTCTTTTTTAGTATGAGGGCCTGCTTGTTGGGTGTTTCTGTCCTGCCCAGTTCCCACAGCCGGTAAGCCCCAAAGAAAATCACACAGAGAGTCTGCATTAGGTTATAAACTGATTGGCCCATTAGCTCAGGTTTTGTATTAGCTCTTACGATTTACATTAACCCATTATTCTAATCTATGTTAGCCACATGGCTTGGTACCTTTTTCGGCAGGGCAGGTCACATCTTGCTTCTTCTGTGGTGTGGGCAGGACTGGGGAGGGAGCTTCCTTCTTCCCAGAATACTCCTGTTCTATTGACCCACCTCTACTTCCTGTCTGGTTTTCCCACCTATACTTCCTGCCTGGCTATCGGCCAATCAGTGTTTATTTCAATCATGATTGACAGAATACAGACAATTCTCCTGCACCAGTCTTTGATCCATTTGGACTTGAATTTTGTGCATGGCGATAGATATGGATCTTTTTTCATTCTTCTACATGTTGATATCCAGTTATGCCAGCACCATTTGTTAAATATGCCTTTTTTCCACTTTACTTTTATTTTTTTCTTCTTTGTCAAAAATCAGGTGTTCATAGGTATGTGGATTAATATTGGGGGACTTTGATTCGATTCCATTTGTCAACCTCTCTATTTTTATGCCAATACCAAGCTGTTTTCATTACTGTAGCTCTGTAATAGAGCTTGATGTCAGGGATGGTGATGCCTCTGGAAGTTCCTTTATTATCCAGGATTGTTTTGGCTATCCTGGGTTTTTTGTTTTCTGTATGAAGTTTATTATTGTTCTCTTAAGGTCGGTAAAGAATTGTGTTGGGATTTTGATGGGGATTGCATTGAATCTTTAGATTGCTTTTGGTAGGATTGTCGTTTTTACTATGTTGATCCTACCTATCCAAGAGCATGGGAGACCTTTCCATTACCTGGTATCTTCTTCAATTTCTTTCTTCAAAGACTTAAAATTCTTGTCAAATAGGTCTTTCACTTCTTTGGTTAGTGTTACCCCATGATACTTTATGTTATTTGTGGCTATTGTGAAATGTGATGTTTCTCTGATTTCCTTCTCAGCTTCTTTATCATTTGTGTATAGGAGGGGTACTGATTTTTTTTTTAGTTGATCTTGTATCCTGCCATATCACTGAAGCTATTTATCACTGTAGGAGTTCTCCGGTAGAGTTTTTGGGATTTTTATATATACTATTATATCATCTGCAAATAACGAAAGTTTGACTTCTTCCTTTCCAATTTGAATCCCTTTGATCTCCTTTTTTTGTCTTATTGCTATAGGCAAAACTTCAAGAACTATGTTGAAGAGATATGGAGAGAGTGGACAGCCTTGTCTCATTCCTGATTTTAGTGGAATTGCTTTGAGTTTCTCTCCATTTAATTTGATGTTGGCTGTCAGCTTGCTGTATATTGCTTTTATTATATTTGGATATGTTCCTTGTATCCCTGCTCTCTCCAAGACCTTTCTCATGAAGGGGTGTTGGATTTTCTCAAATGCTTTTTCAGCATCTAATGAAATTATCATATGGTTTATTTCTTTCAGTTTATTTAGATGATGGATTACATTGATAGATTTTCATATGTTGAACCAGCCCTGCATCTCTGGGATAAAGCAAACTTGATCATGGTGGATGATTTTTTGATGTGTTCTTGGATTCAGTTTGCCAGTATTTTGTTGAGTATTTTTACATCCATGTTCATGAGTGAGATTGGTCTGTAATTCTTTCTTGGTTGAGTCTTTATGTGGTTTTGGTATCAGGGTAACTATAATCTCATAAAAACAGTTTGGCAATGTTCCTTCTGTTTCTATTATGTGGAACACTTTGAGAAGTATAGGTATTAGCTCTTCTTGGAATTTCTGATATAAATTCTACACTAAAACCATCGAGCCCTGAGCTTTGTTTTTATTGGAAGGTTTTTGATGACAGCTTCTACTTCCTTGCAGTTTATAGGTCTAATTTCTTGCCTGGTCTTGATTTAATTTTGGTATATGGTATCTATCTAAAAAATGTCCTTCCAATTTTGTGGAGTACACATTTTTGAAATACGACCTAATGATTCTATGAATTTCCTCGGTGTCTGTTGTTATGTTCCCCTTTTCATTTCCGATTTTGTTAATTTGGATAGTCTTTCTCTGCTTTTTGATTAGTTTGGATAAGGGTTTGTCTATCTTGTTGATTTTCTCAAAAAACCAACTCTTTGTCTCATTGATTCTTTGTATTGTTTCCTTTGTTTCTATTTTGTTGATTTCAGCCTTCAATTTGATTATTTCCTGTCTTCTACTCCTCGTGGGTGAGTCTGCTTCTTTTTATTCTAGAGCTTTCAGGTGTGCTGTTAAGTCACTAACGTGAGCTTTCTCCATTTTCTTTATGTGGGCACTTAGTGCTATGAAATTTCCTCTTAGCACCACTTTCATAGTGTCCTATAGGTTTGGATATGTTGTGCCTTCATTTTCGTTGAATTCAAGGAAGTCTTTAATTTATTTCTTTATTTTTCCATAACCCCAAGGGTGGTTCAGTAGTTCATTGTTCAATTTCCATGAGTTTGTAGACTTTTTAAGAGTAGTATTGTTGTTAAATTCTAACTTTAATCCATGGTGATCCGATAAGACACAGGTATCGTAATCCTGCGGAGGATTGCTTTATTACCAAGCATGTGATCAATTTTAGAGAAGGTTCTACGAGGTGCTGAGAAGAAGATATATTCTTTTGTGTTTGGGTGGAATGTTCTATAGATGTCTGTTAAGTCCATTTGAGTCATGACATCTGTTAGTTCTCTTATTTCTCTGTTATGTTTCTGTCTGGTTGGCCTGTCCATTGGTGAGAGTGGAGTGTTGAAGTCTCCTACTATTAGTAGGTGGGGTTTGATGTGCAGTTAAGCTTTAATAATGTTTCTTTTACATATGTGGATGCTCTTGTATTAGGGGCATAGATGTTCAGGATTGAGACTACATCTTGAGGGATTGTTCCTCTTATGAGTATAAAGTGTCCTTCTCCATCTCTTCTGATTGATTTTAGTTTGAAATCAATTTTGTTAGATAGTAGAATAGCTAAACCCACTTGTTCCTTAGGTTCATTTGAGTGGAAAACCTTTTCCCAGTTCTTTACTCTGAGGTAGTGTCTGTCTTTGAGGTTGAGGTGTGTTTCTTGTATACAGCACAAGACTGGATCCTGTTTTCATATCCATTCTCTTAGCCTGTGTCATTTTATAGGTGAATTGAGTCCATTGAGAATTTGGGTGTAATAGGTTTACCTTTATATATTACTTGACCCTTTTCCTTTGCAGCTCTTAATATTCTTTCTTTATTCTGTGTGTTTTGTATATGGTGAGGGGACTTTTTGGATCCAGTCTATTTGGTGTTCTGTAGGCTTCTTGTACCTTCATAGGGATATCTTCTTTAGGTTGGGAAAGTTTTCTTCTATGATTTTGTTGAATATATTTTCTGTGCCTTTGAGATGGAGTTCTTCTCCTTCTTCTACCCTTATTATTCTTAGGTTTGGTCTTTTCATGGTGTTCCAGATTTCCTGGATGTTTTGTGTTAAGAATTTGTTGTAGTTAATGTTTTCTTTGATCAATTAGTCTATTTCCTCCCTAGTATCTTCAGCACCTGATATTCTTTCTTCTATCTCTTGTATTCTGTTGGTTATGCTTGTCTCCATAGTTTCTATTCATTTACCCAGGTTTTCCATATCCAGAATACCCTCTGTTTGTGTTTTCTTTATTACCTCTATTTCAGTCTTCAAGTCTTGAACTGTTTGCTTCACCTGTTTGATTGTTTTTTCTTGGTTTTCTTGGGTTTCTTTGAGAGATTTATTATTTTTTTCCAATTTTTTGATTGTCTTCTCCATTTCTTTAAGGGAGTTTTTCATTTCCTCTCTAAAGGTCTCCATCATTTTCATAAAGTTACATTTAAAGATGTTTTCTTCTGCTTCTTCTGGGTTAGGATGATCAGGTCTTCCTGTTGTGTTACCACTGGGTTCTGGTGTTACCATGTTGCTTTTTAGGTTGTTAGATGAATATTTGTATTGGTGCCTACTCATCTCTTCGTGTGATTTTTTTCACAGGTTCTTCATGTCTGGTCCCTTTTTCCTTGATTTTTTAGGGTTCACAGATCAGCCCCACGTTGGGCACCATTATGTCAGGCTCCGGTGCTAGCCCGGACTCTAAATTATTTTTCTTGACCAGACCCCACATAAACTATCTCTCTGGACTGGCATGGAGGTGTGGGAATAAAGACACAACTCCCATGGCTTTATCCAGAGGGAGATTTTCAGAGATCCCTCATGAAATCCTGAATCCTGAGTTTACATCTTGAAGAATTCATCTTGCTTTATTCTCCAAACAGCTTTTATACCAAAACATAAACTGAGGGTGAAATTCATTAGCATTTTGTTTCCTAGGTAACCAGGTGAATGGCTTTTAGTCATGTCCACATCTACCTATCTGCTGTGTATGCTAGCTGGCACGTAGGATTGATTAGCACTTCTTTTCTGGCATTCTCCAAATTACAAAGGAGCAAAACAACATCCTAACCTTCTGTTAGGGTAGTGACAGCCTGTCTAGAAGGTTACGTGACCACTTCAGGTGTGGCCTATGGCTTGATAGCCTGGCTGCCATACCATATAGAAATATGGGCTTACACGGCAGTGTCTTTGCGTCTTGGTCCAATCCTTGCAATGGCTGTCTGAGTGTTTGAGAGTTTTTCTTGGTCTGCTCTGTACTGTCAATGTCTGTCTCAGAAAGCCTCTGAGGTCTCTATAAGGCTACTCTCTTGGTCTTCTCTCCTGGTTTGCTCTCTTGGTGCTCTCTCTTGGTCCCCTCAGTGTTGTAGCAAGCTCTTGGTCCCCTCAGTATTATAGCAAGATCTCAGCTCTTAGGCAGGGTGTGGCTAGAAGCTTGGAGGGTCCAGTAGATGGTGTTAGATTTTGAGGGAGCCTACCCAGAGGAAACTTCCTGCTTGCTGGCTAGAAAAGCCAAGGGAGTTTGGGGAGGGACCTGGGGTTTTGTCCCACTGTGGAGGTCCTAGAGAGTGGAGTGTCCTGACGCATAGCTGTTCACTCACCTCTTAAGTCCCCTCAGTATTGGAGCAAGACAGGATCTTTCTATATAGCCTTGACTATCCTGAAATTTACTATATAGACCAGACTGGCCTCAAATTCACAGAAACCCAACTGCCTCTGTTTCCTAAGTTCTAGGATGAAAGATGTTTGTCACCACACCAGTTCTTAAGTTACGTATGAGAGAGGAACCAGCAAGCATAAAAATGTCTAAGCTTCTAAAAAGGTCCAACCACAGAGGAAGCAAAATACTAGAGAATGCAAAGATTGGGCACGGGCATCACTGGAATAAGGGCATCATTAGCAAAGGGAATGATGTGCACATCTAAAACTTATTCTAGATACTGAGTATAGAAAAAGTACTACTATGAGGACAAGAGTACTGATAGAGGACACTTCTGAAAACTATTGCAGAACTGCCACCTAGAGAAGGTGGGGTATAGACAAGAGCAAGGCAGCTGAGTTGCAAACAGTAGACAAACTTCTACCTCATTTTAAAGATAGAGCTAAATGGTGCTGGAACCAAGCTGGGAGTAGGCTTTAGTTGAGTATCAGGGTAGATGGCCAGAGATGACCACTTAGAAATAAATTCTGGGAGAAAAGCCTGTTGGGAAGATGAATGGCAGCAGGAATAGAGCTCTGTTCCAATTGGTTGTGGTTCAACTTGTGAGTCCATTACAACTGAAATGTCAGATAATCTTTGTCAAGTAGAGATTTCTGCATGACTAGGACTCTTCCTGCCAGAAATCTGGAGCTTAGAGGTAAATCCAGATGTGTCATTTCTATTTAGAAGGGTTCAGGGCACAAATGTTCATCCAGGGAGAGAATTGGCATGGAGAAATGAATAGGCCAGGAGCTGACCTTAGGCACACAAACCTGTTAATTATAAAAAAAAAGTATCAGTACCACCCAAATGGATTGAACAGAAGAGGCCAGCAGCCAAAAGAAAGGCAGAAATCCAACAAAACAACATTGAAGATCAAGTGAGAGTTTAGGTGCAATGGTGACTATCAAATCTGGCACCATCTACGTTACAGGTGACCTGGAAGAGCCCGTTTAGTGCAGTGATAGGGACAGATGCCCCCTTGTTTTTGTAGCAATCCAAAACAGGTCTAACCTTCTCAGAGCAAAGATGAAGGACAGAAAATAAAAAATAATTCAGACACAGGGCTTTGTTGTTTTTGCTGATTGTTTTAAGAGACCTGAATTTTGACCTAAAATTACCTTCTGTGAGCCTTTTTATAGTCAAAAAATGTCCATCAAAGGGATTCTTGCATGTAATGAATGGAATCATATCCTAATTCACAAACAAATCATCTTCACCGTAGATGAGATGATGAAATAAAGGAAAGCTGAGATAGAGGAGAAAGTAACAAGAAAGGGATAAAGTTGGGTGAGAGAATTTGAGAAGATACAAGAAAAGAAAACGGGGGACATGGGAGGAGAGTGCCTGGAAGAAGTGTAGCAAATGAGGACAACAACCTCAAAATGTAAGCAATATATATAAGTATCTTGATCAGAGGTAGAAATGTATAGTGCAATGTGATGAATATATTCTAAAATTGCATCAATATATAAATTATCTTAAGCAGAGGTAGAAACATGCAGGAATATAATATGACAAAATAACTTTGCATAGGTACACAAGCATTGTAAACAGAAATAGGAGCATATTCAATATAACACATATAATTTGAATTTGTATCAATATACAAGAATCTATGTCAATGTAAATTGTCTATAAATAATAGCTCACAAGAAATACTCTATTATTTCATATATTCTCTTTTATTTCAAAAGGGATCCTTGAGCCTACTTCATTTCCACCCCCAACCATATACCACTTATAACCAACCCCTAATAGATGTTCCTAACCCTGAGGACAAATTTTGTTGGGAGAGGGAACATTGTTCTCTCAAATTACTTCCAGCTATCATGAGGGTGATGTTATTTCTATGGGATCCTGTAAAAACTAAAATAATGGTTACGTTTCAAGATTACTGCCTGGTACAATTGTAGATAGTCTCTGAGTAGTCAGTAAGGTTTTCCTGAAATTCTTATTTGAAGTTCTGGCCAGAACTTTGTAAGAAGGTCATCTCAGGTAGCCAAGTTGGAATCATCTTGAGCAGTTTGTAACCCAAAATCTATCTTAAAGTGGTGCTACCAGAATAATGGCATCATATCAAGCAGGTGGGAATCATTGTTGTGGGACCCCATCTTCTTCCTGGAGACTCAGTCAGTAGAGCATGAGACTCTTAATCTCAGGGTCATGGGTTCATGACCCATGTTGGGCACCAAGTTGTAGTTATACCAAAGAGCTCCACAGTAGCTTGGAATGGAATATAACAAAGGTTTATTTATTTGGGAATAAACTCACAGTAAGGGTAACAATCCACAGTCCTCTGTGTGTGCTGGGAACTAGAACCGAATCCAACAGAAAAAAAAGGGGGCCCTCTCACACATTTTGTCTGCACTCATAGTACATGAGACCATGCCCAAAGTGGGTCAGAATCTTAAAGGCTATTGGCTGAAAGAGTTCCCACAAGAACGGAGTGCCCCCTTGTCTCAGCATTTCAACCTATTTTAGACAGGAAGCATGGGACAACGTGTCCTTTTCTATAACTACTTTGAGCTGACATTGGGTCATTGTAATCAGGGTCCAATAAGGCTGAAAGGCTAGTTGAAGGTAAGCGGGTAATTCTGGCAATGGGGTATTCTTCAGAAGCATCTGGCTCACTGACTGCACTGAAGAGACGGGGAGCATTCACATAGGCTGGACTGGTCCACATCAGCTTTCAGCAAGTCCATGGCTCACAGTCTTTTGGAGCAAGTTGTAGTCAGCAGCTGATGATTAGATGTGTCTGTCAGCCAAGTGGCAATCTGTTGAGAGAAGTTTAAACTAGATAAAATATATGAACCTCAAGGAAAATATTATATTTGAAACTTTTAAACCCATAGTTGTAGTAAGTAGGAAAGGGAGGAGTCCCAAGACCAGGAAAGAGAAAAATACCATCCTCAGGAATAGACAGGTAAGGAAACCTTAGGCTGTACTTATCTGGATTCCTTTTGATCTGTGTGAAATGGATCCAAGTTTTATGACTTCTCAGATTTTCTGAAGCTTACATGAATTTTTTTATCTTACAGGATGACATAAAAGTTTTAGATACTTTAGCATTACCAATTTCTTCTGAAATCCATATCATAGAAGTTGCAGGTAACAGATATCTGTAAAACAGGAGTGGATTCATACCTTTGAATCCGAGAAAAACTACAGATTTGGGTTAAAAGCAGGGACATTTTCCTCTGTCCAGAGAACCAGATATGGATTGCACTGAGATGTCTTTTGCCCAATGGGAAGTACCTTAAAGTCTATTAGCTTATCAGAACTTTCTTAATGTTAAACTCTGAACTTTTATACCATAGAAGGGGAAAGAAATTTAAAACCTTATATAACTTATATCACTTATTTATATATTATTATTACTTAGTTTTTCAAGACAGGGTTTCTCTATGGCTTTGGAGCTTGTCCTGGAACTAGTTCTTATAGACCAGGCTGTCTCCAACTCAGAGATCTGCTTGCTTTTGCCTCCTGAGTGCTGGGATTAAAGGTATGCACCACTACTGCCCAACTTTATTTATATATTTTAAATTATTTTTTAATATGTTTTTAAATATTTATTTATTATGTATACAATATTCTGTCTGTGTGTATGTCTGCAGGCCAGAAGAGGGCACCAGACCTCATTACAGATGGTTGTGAGCTACCATGTGGTTGCCAGGAGTTGAACTCAGAACCTTTGGAAGAGCAGGCAATGCTCTTAACCTCTGAGCCATCTCTCCAGCCCCATAAATTTTCTTTTCTATGTGGTTTTTTAAAAGATTTATTTATTTATTAAGTATACAGTGATCTGCCTACATGCATGCCTGCAGGCCAGAAGAGGGCACCAGATCTGATTACAGGTGGTTATGAACCACCATGTGGTTGCTGGGAATTGAACTCAGGACCTTTGGAAGAGCAGGCAGTGCTCTTAACCACTGAGCCATCTCTCCAGCCCTATTTTTGAGACCCTAAAATTTTATAAACTTTTATATCTTTAGATCTTTATAACTTAAACCATTTTTAAATCCCTAAAACATTTAAAAAATCTTAAGACTTTAATCTTTTTGTTTAATTATTTACCAGAGACATAAGCAGTTACTACTGAGAACACTCATTTTAAATCATGTTCTAATCATGTTTCCTTAGTGGAAAGTTACATCTGAAACCTGTTTATTTTTTAATATGAAGCTTTTTAGCTAGACAAACTTGTCTACCTTTTTTCAGCAGGAGACCTAGTAGTAGTGTTAGAAAAAGCAATTCTTAATTTTCACATATGAAATGCTCCAACAAACTAACTGTAGCCCAGGGGAAGAACCTGGTTGCCTGAGGCTAAGCTGACAAAGTTATAGCAAGCCCAACCATTAACACTATCAGATATCCAAGAAGGATAAATTATACCTGAGTGCAGACCAAGCAGCTTCCAAATCTATTAAAAATGACAGAGACCAGTCCATACCCAGTAAGCCATACCCAGGTCTCCACAGTATTCCACAGTGTTGTAGGCAGAAGTATCAGAACAGCATCAGTCTTTGCCAGGCCCATAAGGTGAAAGTTTATTTTGTTTTGTTTCCTTTGGAAGAGGGACATGGAGAAGACTGACCTTACTTTATCTAGGCAAAATGGTGCAATCAATTCTCCAGTGTCCTGCTGCTTGTTCACAGTCCGGGCCAGGCCCTGGTGGCAGGTGTTGCATAGGGGCATCTTGCTCAGTGGTCAGCATTGCCATAATCCAGTTGAAGACATCATGGTGCCCATAATCTTCTTTGGAGACCTTGGGTCACTGCTAGGATTTGGGACTCTCTGTGTGATATAATAAGTTTTTTAATCAACGTTTTAAATGCCATATTCTGCAGATCTCTGATGTATTTGAGGGCTGCTTAGGTGTATCTGCATAGACAAACTTTGTTTCTAGTTATTTGTTTTAAGCTTAACTTTGAACATACACAGGGGACTAAGTAAGGCTTATTCCTGTAATTAATTATATCCATACTTAGCATGAATATAATTAAATAACTTGATTATTTATAAGGATGATTGCTGTTTATTTATGTTTCCTAATAGTCTACAATAAGTTAGCAGCTTTTATAAGACTAGGACTTTACATTCCATTCCTGTCAGGTTTAGCCCTAAAACTAATGATGTTGAATTGAAGCTCTTTTAGTATTAAAATAAAATTTTTATATGCCTCAGTTTATCCAAATAGTTTAAGCCTAAAAAAATTAACAAAGACAAGAAGGCTAGACATACATTCTTAGGCCCGAATAGACTTCAAGTAAGGAGAGATGTTGTAAGGAGGCCACTTGTTGGTTCCTGGCTGCTTAGGCCCGAAATAATCACACAGAAACTGTATTAATTAAATCATTCTTGCCCATTAGCTCTAGCTTCTTATTGGCTAACTCTTACACATTAATTTAACCCATTTCTGTTAATCTGTGTATCCTACGTGGCTATGACTTACCGGCTAAAGTTCTGTTTGGCTCCGGTGGAGCTACATGTCTTCTCCCTAACTCTGCCTCCTTTCTCACAGCATTCAATTTAGTTTTCCCCACCTAGCTTTGTTCCCCTATAGTTCTGCTATAGGCCAAAAGCAGTTCCTTTATTAGCCAATGATATTCACAGCATTCAGAGGGGAATCCCACATTAGAGAGACATTTAAAAGCCATTTGTTCTCAATTTCTCCAATGTTTTCATCTTTCAATATAGATTCTCCAAGTTGTGGTGACCACCCCCCATAACAAATTTTTTCTATTCCTATTTTACACTTACAGTTTTGTCATTGTTATGAATCTTAGTACAAACATCTGACATGCTGGTGGTCCTAAGCTACCTCTGTAAAAAGGCTTTTTTCAATCCCAAAGGATTGAGACCCATAGGCCTAGAAGCTGCTCCCAGCTCTTTGCCAGACCTCTTAGGTCATTGTCTTGCTGCATCACAAGAAACAAACATTCCAGTTTCTGGTTAGCATTTGGTGCTTATGGCTGTGACCCTAATTTTTAAGTTTTTATTTTAAGTTGAAACATTAACAATATAAAACATTTTATAAGCACAAATGTACCACAGCCTAATAAATTTAAGTATTTTTAAAGCCGCTCTTTAAAAACCTTAAACTCTCTCAAATGTCTTCCTGCAATATCAAAAATAAAGTACCTTTTTTTACTCCAAGAGGGAGAAAACATGGCAAAACCACAATCTGTATAAGGCAAAACCAAGCTCCAATAGTGCAAACAATCCAAAGTTCAATATCTGGGATTTATTTATAATCCTTTTAGTTTTGTTTATTTGTTTGCTTGCTTATTTATTTTCTGAGAGGCTTGGATCACCTCTTTGGCCCCACCCGCAGCAGCATATGCATCGCCTGCCTTCTGGACCTTAGCCTGCTCCATTTCACTATGGCTGGCACTTCTGGTGACTATCACCTAGTACTGGCATTTCTAAAATTGTTAAGATCCATCCTTGCAACTAGGCTCTCTTTGGGACTCTAGTCCTGCCGTACATTTGCAAACCTCAGCTGTCTCCTATGATTTCTTCATCTTTTTAGCCTCGGTGACTCTTAAATTACAAGTTTAGTTGCCAGAGCAAGGTACATGTTTGCGTACAAAAGCATTGAGATGCAACTTTAATATTTTAAATCCTATTTTTTTTATAAATCTTGTTTTTAGGACAGGACATGAATCATCATATAAAAGTCTATTTCAATCCAAAATATGTTGGAGATCTGTTGCTGCCGCCTAGGTAGGCCCATTCCATGTGGCCACCTTTAATGAAGACGGTGGTGATATCATATGACATCTATCATTTCTAACTTTAGCAAAATGGCAACCAGCCATGTGGCTGACTAAAAGTAGTGGCAATCCAAATTTCAATCATGTCATGTTGTTCCTTTAAAATTGCCTATGTATAGATTTTTAATTATTGATTTCCAGTGTTACTAGTTTTAACTTTAACAGATCTTTAACCATATCTAACAAGATAAATTTATAAATTTTAAAGTAGAGAATGTTCATATAAACTAAATCTAATTTTTTTGACTGTTCCGCTTTGTTCCCCCCATGCCCACCCGTCACTGTGTCTGGGGCTCAGACTGGCAGAACTACAAAGAGGAAGCTTTTAAACAAGCATGCCTGGGTCTAGTGAATGAAGAGCCTTAAACAAGCTCTAGAGCCAGCTTTTTAACAAAGAACAGCATAAAACAGTTTTAACATTATCTATATCAAAAAAGACATCTGAACTCCTGCTAACCCAAATTCAGTGACCAGAGCTCAGAGACAAATTCTGAGCCATGCCCATAAATGGAACGATGAAGGGGTGGGTGGTGACTCGCTGCTGTCGGCAGCAGAGACGGCAAAAATCGCCAAACCATTTCTGTTTCAGCTCCATGCTTGCAATGAAACTCATGATTACACCAGAAAACACAGACAAAACTTCCCAACAACTTTCTTGAGAAATAGACAAAACTTTTTAACAAGACAAACAAAGCTTTTTTAACGAGAATTAACTTACTATGGTGAAATTTTTAACATATTCTTTTTAAATTCAGTATTTGTAGGAATGAGAAAGCACAGCAAACATAGTTCACATCCCCTCTGACCTTTCATAATTTCTACATGCCTTTAGTTCATTCCTGATTCCTCAGACATTTTTACTTTTAACACTTTTACAATTTTACAAATTTCTCTTTCCCTTTTCCTTTCTTCATTATTCCAAGCCTCCTTCCTTTTCTCTCGCTTTTCAGATAACATAAAAACTTCTACCACAATCTTTCTTGTGGTTTCCCTCAGTAGTCTGGAATATATTGTATGGCTACAATATCTTAAACAAGAACAGAAACATGAATATACCATCACAAAAATAACTCTAAATTTGCATCGACACATTAAAACCTGTACCAGCATGAAACATCTGAGACCAACAGTAGTTCTTTCTTTATCACAACCAGTATCCAAAAAAAAAAAAAAAAAAAAAAAACTCCTCTAAATGATGACAGATACTTATACCCCATTGGATCTGAATGACCAAAGCAGCCCTAGTGAAGGGAAGTGTCCAGCTGTAACAGGCTGTTCCATTGTAGCCTTGGCCACAGCGTCACAGCAACTTAGCAACCATAAGCAGGGACTCCCCACACTCAGCCTGGGGTGGAACCAAAGCTTGGTCAGTTTTGGCCAGAAGTCAAGATGGACGGCCCCCAGGGCAGGCTGAGGAAACCCCATCCACCAGCATGGAAGAATGTAACATGCAGCATGAGGGCAGAGGGTTGTTAACTTCTCTGGTCATAACAATTAAGCCTGGATTCTCTGTTCAGCATTTGAAATCCTATTGGGGCACACCTGCCCCTTGCAAACTGTGACTGGCAGCCTTGCTACATTATCACAACAAGGCTGCATAGCCCAGCCATCCCACCCACATGAGTGTGCTTCCCCATAACCCTGCCCATGCTTGTAAGGCATGCCAGGGCAAGTCTGACCCTGCCTGCCCGTGTTGCCAGCACACTATAGCCTGAGAGCAACAGAGGTAGGCTGCCTCTTTTCATTGAAATGTTCAAGATGGGTAGAGGTTGTTTGCCTCATCCCTTTCAGGAAAATATACCCTTTTTAAAGTCTCAAACCCCACACCTATGGCCCTATCTCTAAGGTCCTGAAAGTGATCCAACATCAAAGCCAAAAGAGTCATGCTTTGAGCCTGTCCCATTATACCAGTCTTTTAAGTCAGAAAGAGGACAAACACAAGACAAAAACAAAAAACAGTACGATAGAGTCCTCCTGGTGTCTGCAGGCAAAACTAAACTGAAAATGCTGGCTTCATTCTGGAATGCTAGAGTAACCGTTCTGTCTTTCTACAGAAACCAGAAGGACCCAATTCCATGCAGAAGGGTCCTGGGACCCAAATACAGAAAACAGAGGGATCCACTCCCATACAGAAGGGCTCAGAAATGTCTTCTCAGGTACCCCATCTGTGGTCCTCTCACACGTCCATTTAGACCATCCATGGGCTCTTACAGATTTTGGAACCACTTACAGAAGGATATCCAAACCAGAAAGACATGAAATGAAACATAAACACAGAAAACTAGGCCAGCTGAAGCCTCTACAGGGCAGTGATCCTGATGGGCTTGGAGATCTTGGACAAGCTCCCAAATATTATGCCCAGATCATGGAGTCCCCCCAAAGACTACAAAGGAGTCCAAATCCATATACAAAGGCAAAGAGTCTTTATTTTAAGTTGAAGCTTGTCTCTTCATCTGTCTGATTCAGTCATGAGAGCAGAGAGCAACAAGCCAAGTTGGGGTGGAGTTTTTAATCATAGCAGAGGTTGGGTGAGGGCATCTCAAAAGTTCAGGACCCCTGACTGGCTGACATTTGTTTAGGGGTGTCTTGGTGAAAGAGGATGGATGCATGCTGGGCTAAGAGACATCTGGTGAGCCTATCTACAATGGTTGGAATGTTAGCTATTTCCTTTAGAACATTATTTTTCCCTTGGATGGTCCATTCCTGGGTGTTGCCTGGGGGGGTCTCAGTTTCCTGGAACCACCTGCCTTAGGGTAAACTGAAACTCAGGCCTACTCTTTGACTGGCTGGTCTCTATCGAGCCTGTCATGGCTCCGCCTAACAGTTACAGTTACAGATCTTAAGATATATTACAAGCCAAAGTAATAAAAACAATATGACACCAGCACAAAAAATACACACAGACCAATGAAACAAAACTGAAAACCAAACATGCATACATGTAGCCTCAACCACTTAATATTTAACAAAGATTCCACAAGCTTGTGTTGGAGAAAAAAAAAGGCATCTTCAACACATGGTGCTGGTAAAACTGGATGTCCACATGCAGAAAAGTGAAATCACTAGATTTATATCTGTTACTTTGTATAAAAACTAAAAATAAATAAACTCCAAATAAATCAAAGACCTATAAATAAAACACTGAGACTGCTGAGAGAAGGGCAGCACCCTATGAGACCAACAATTGACAAGTGAGATTTCATGAAATTAAGAAGCTCCTGCGCATCCACAGAAACAATGAATTAGAAGTGGAAGTCCACGGAATGGGAGAGACTCCTTACCCACTCTATATCTGACAGATGATTAATATCAAGACTATATAAAGAACTCAAAAAAGAGAAAATTAAACACACAAATGACCCCCTTGAAAAACTGGGTCTGGGACCTAAATTGAGAGTTCTCAAAAAAAGAAAAAGAATGACTAAGAGATATCGCAAAAATGTTCATTGCCTCTAGTAATTAGGGAAATTCAAGCCAAAACAACTTTGAGAGTTCCTCACACCTCAGTCAGAATGGCAAAGATCAGCAGAATGATAGACAACAAAGCTGGAGTAAAGGGAAGCCCTATTCCTTGTAGGTGGGATTGTAAACATGTGTAGCCACTATGGAAATCAGAAGAATTCTCAAAATCCTAAAGATGAATCTACTCTATGACTTAGCTATACCACTCCTTGGCACATGCCCAAAGGATTTGACATCCTACTCCACAGATACTTGCTAAGGCTGTTCTAGTCACGATAGCTAGGAAACGGAAGCAATCTGTATGTTCTTCAACCAGTGGATAATGGAAGTGTGGTGCTACACAGTATGGAATACTATTCAGTGGCATAGAGGAATGAAATTGAGGCTCCCCCTTGGGCTCCAGACTCTGGCCCACAGCACCAGCAGTTTTACGGGAGGCCGGGCTGGTTCTAGGGACCCCAGGTAAGACACCACCTGCAAACCACTGAAGTCATTTAAGCCCAGCAACAAACCCAGATTCCACCCTTTCCCCTGTGCTCCATATTATGGCCTATATCTTCAGAAGATGACTTCTGCTTTACAGTCAGTAAGACATGTCTAGAAACCCCAACCCTGGCAGAAAACTTCTGTTATACTGAAGTCCATGCCATACTAGGAATCCCAGAGACCAAGCAGGTAACCAGAACTCCAGAGGCTAAACAGGTACTTGGAAGCTTAGAGGCAACATTGGTACCCAAAACTCTAGGTATTTTGCAAGCCCCCCTAAAAATCTCAGCAGAAACACCCTACTGGACCTGAAGACTCACTATTCATCCTTGGTCACTTAGGACAGAAGACCAGAGAGAAAACAGAAACCAAGGAACAAAACACTCATCCAACAAAGACAAAGGAATCAAAACCTATATCTATAATCATCCCAAACCCAGATGCCTAAACGCCAGTGTAAAAATCACAATCAAAACAGAAAGAGCAGTATGGTGCCATCAGAACCCAGCTATCCTACATTAGCAAGACCTGAACAATCAGTTAATTGAAACACACTAAAATGACCTTTAAAAATAACTATATGAAGATAATAGAGGTCCTTAAAGAGGAAATTTTAAAATTCTGTAAAGAAATTGAGGAGAAAAAAAAACAAATAAATCCCTTAAAGAAAGTCAAGAAAAATAAACAAACAGGTGAAGGAAATGGTTTAAGACTTAAAAATGAAAATAGAAACAATAAAGAAAACACAAATGCAGGGAATTCTGGAAGTAGACTATCTGGGTAAGAGAACAAGAACTACAGATACAAGTCTCACCAACAGAATATAAGAAATGGAAGAGAGAATCTCAGGCATTGAAGAAATGATAGAGGAAATAGATACATTAGCCAAAGAAAATGTTAAATCTAAAAAAATTACTAACACAAAAAATCCAGGAAATCTAGAAAACTATGAAAAGTTTAAAATACTTTAGAATAGTAAGAATAATAGGAATATGAGGAGAAGCAATCCAGCTCAAAAACCCAGAGTATATATTTAACAAAATCATAGAAGAAAATTTTCCCAACCTAAAGAAGGGCATGCCTATAGAGGTACAAAAAGCTTACAGAACACCAAATAGATTGGATCAGAAAAGAAAATCCCTGTACCACATAATAATCAAAACACTAAATATACAGAACAAAGAAAGAATATTAAAAATGACAAGGAAAAAAGGCCAAGTAACATAGGAAAGCAAACTTATTAAAATCACACATGACTTTTCAATAGAGACCCTAAAATCCAAAAAGAACTGGACTGATTCCTTGCAGATCCTAGTTTAGACTACTATACTCAGCAAAACATAAAGACTTAACAAAGAAAGAGAATTATATACCAATTTCACTCATAAACATCAATTAAACATATTCAATAAAATACTGGCATACCAAATTTAAGAACACAGGAAAAAGATCATCCACTATGATCAAGTAGGCTTCATACTAGAGATGCAGGGATGGTTCAACATATGAAAAATTGTCAATGTAATCTACCTTATAAACAAACTAAAAGAAAAAAACATCACATGATCATCTCTCTAGATGCTGAAAAAGCCTTTGACAAAATCCAACACCACTTCATGATAAAGTCTTAGAGAGATCAGGGATATAAGGGACATACCTAAACATAGTAAAAAGCAACATACAGCAAGTCAATTGACAGTATCAAAAAAATGGTGAGAAACTCAAAGCAATTCCACCAAAATCAGGAAGAAGACAAGGGAGTCCACTCTCCCCAATGTAGGTGAAGTTTTTCATCAGTCAGCTCTGTCCCATCAGCCAGTTCCCAAATAGCCACACAGAGACTTATTATTAACTATAAATACTCAATCAGTAGCTTAGGCTTGTTAATAGCTCTTACAATTTAAATTAACCCGTATTTATTAATTGACATGATTCATGGCTTATTACTCATTTCTACATCCTGCTTCCTCTGGGTCTCACTGGCAACTCCACCCTTCTTCTGCCCAGTGTTCTCTCAGTCTCACTGTCCCTCCTAACCTCTCCCTAACTAGCTATTAACCAATTGGTTCTTTATTAAACCAGTGAAAGCAATACAAATTCACAGTTTTCAAAAGGATTATTACATAGCACTACATGTCTATTCAATATAGTACTTGACTCTAGCTAGAGCGATACAACAACTGAAGGAGATCAAGGGAATACAAATTGGAAAAGAAGAAGTCAAAGTATCACTATTTGCAGATGATATGCTCTACCCAAAAATTTCTACCAGGGAACACCTACAACTGATAAACACCTTTGGTCAAGAGGCTGGATAGAAGATTAATTCAAAACAATATCAGTAGCCCTCCTATAGCAAATAATAAACAGGTTGAGAAAGAAATAAGAGAATCAGCATCCTTTAAAATAGCTTCAAATAGTATAAAATATCATGGTGTAACTCTAACCAAGCAAGTGAAAGACAAGTATGACAAGTACTTCAAGTCTTTGAAGAAAGAAATTGAAGAAGATATTAGAAGATAGAAAGATCTCCCATGTTCAAGGATTGGTAGGATTAATATAGTAAAAAAAATGGACATCTTACTAAAAGCAATCTACAGATTCAATGCAATCCCCATTAAAATCCCAACACAATTCTTTACAGACCTTGAAAGAACAATACTCAACTTCATGTGGAAAAACAAAAAACCCAGGATAGCTAAGACAACCCTGTACAATAAAAGAACTTCCAGAGGTATCACCATCCCTGATTCCAAGTTCTACTACAGAGCTTTAATAATTAAAAACTACATGATACTGACATAAAAGCAGACAGGTGGATCAATGTAATCTAATCGAAGACCCAGATGTCAATTTACACGCCTATGGACACCTGATTTTTGACAAAAAAAAAAAAAGAGCCAAAACTATACAATGGAAAAAAGAAAGCATCTTCAACAAATAGTACTGGTCTAACTGGATGTTGGCATGTAGAGGAATGCAAAGAGATCCATATCTATCACCCTGCACAAAACTCAAGTCCAGGTAGATCAAAGATCTCAACATAAAATCAGATACACTGATTCTAACAGAAGAGAAAGTGGGAAGTAATCTTGAATGAATTGACATGGGAGACAACTTCTTGAACAGGATACCAACAGGACAGGCACTAAGATCAACAATTAATAAATGGGACCTCATGAAACTAAAAAGCTTGTATAAGGCAAAGGGCATTGTAAGTAGGACAAAATGGCAGCCCAAAGACTGCAAAAATATCTTCACCAACCCCACATCCAACAACAAGCTGATTTCCAAAATTTATATTTCCAAAATTTATAAAGAACTCAAGAAATTAGATGTCAAAAAGCCAAATAATCCAATTTTTAAAATGGGGTATAAATCTAAACAGAGAATTTTCAACAGAAGAATCTCAAATGGCCAAGAAAACTTAAGGAGATGTTAAACATCCTTAGCCATCAGGTAAATGCAAATCAAAATAACTCTGAGATTCCACCTTACACCTGTTAGAAAGGTTAAGATCAAAACCACAAATGACAGCATAGACTGGAGAGGATGTGGAGCAAGAGGAACACTTCTCCATTGCTAGTGGGTATGAAAACTTGTACTACCATTTTGGAAGTCAATTGGCAGATTCTCAGGAAACTGGGAAACAATCTATAAGACCCAGCTATACTGCTCTTGGGAATATACCCAAAGGATGCTCAATCATACCACAAGGACACTTGATCAACTATGTTCATAGCAATTTTATTTGTAATAAAAAGCCAGAACCTGGAAATAACCTACATGTCCCTCAGCTGAGGAATAGAAAAAGAAAATGTGTTACATTTACACAATGAAGTATTACTCAGCTGTTAAAAACAGGGACACCAGGAACTTCAAAATAAATGGATGGAACAGAAAAAAAAATCATCCTGAGTGAGGTTATCCAGACCCCGAAAGACAAATAAGGTATGTACTCACTCATACTTGGAGATTAGCTGTAAAATAAAGGATAACTATGCTACAATCCAAAAATCCAGAGGAATTAGCAACAAGGGTTCAAGGGGGGGATTTGTGAGTGAACTGAGGGCAGGTGGGTATGAGGACATGAGCAATCACGTTGTGGAGGGCAGAGAGGGAGAGTACTGAAAGAGACTACTGGAAGCGGGGAGACATTTCAGTATCAGATAAAAAACTGGTGCAAGAGATTCTCCCAGGAATTTACAAGGATTACCCCAACTAAGGGGGTATGTAGCCTAAACTGGCCATCTCCTGTGGACAGATTGGTGCCTAGCCCAATAGTCATCAGAGAAGCTTCATCCAGCAACTGAGAGAAACAGATGCAGACCCACAGCCAAACACTAGGCAGAGCTCAGGAATCCTGCAGAAGAAGAAAAGAAAGAATTGTAGGAGTCAACGGGGTCAAGGACACCACAAGAAAACCCACAGAATCAACTAACCTGTATTCATAGGGGTTCACAGAAACTGAGCCAACAACCAGGGATTTTAAAGAAAACTTTTCAAGCACTGCTATCTCTTAGTACTGTGGAACTTTCAAAGTTCTGGTGTGTTTTGTACTACAATATTAATATGATATCTTGGGAACAAGATGACTTGTAGTATTGCAATTATGTGTCAAGTTGACAAAGAGAGGGCTGTCATGTATCTTCAGCTGTCAACTTGACATAGCCTAGAGTCATTTGAAGAAGTTTCAATTGAGGGATTCCCATGATCATATTGACTGTGGTCATGTCTTTTAGGGATTATCTTGATTGATGACTGATTGAGTAGGAGGGACAATCCTTCTGTGAGCATCACCACCCCTAGGTAGGTTCTCCTGGGATGTATAAAAAATCTATATGAACAAGAACCAAAGAAAAGGACCATGTTTCTATATGGTCCTACTTGAATTCCTGCCTTGACTTCCCTCAATGTAAGTCTATAAGCTAAATAAACCCTTTCCACTACAACTTCCTTTTGGTCAGTGTGTTTCATGATAGCAACACGATGTAACTAAGACAGGTGTCAAAAACATACGCTGGAAAAGCCCTATTCAACAAATAGTGCTGGCAAAGCTGGATATTTGTATGAAAAAAATCAATCCAGAGTGTATTGATTTAAAATCTGAAAATGCTAGAGAGAAGCAGTGAAAACCCTTCAGGGTATGGATATAGGCAATAACACTGTGAGTAAAACCCAACAGCAGAGAAAAATCATCCCAAAAATTGACAAATGGGATCATATGACATTAAAAACTTCATACCAACAGAAACTCTGTCAAAGTGAGCAGACAGCCTCTGGAAAGGGAGAGAAGCTTTGCCAGCTATACTTTAGATAAGGCATTAACATATAGGATATACAAAGAATCAAAAGTTAGAAAGAGAGAGGGGGGAAAGAGAGAAAGAGAGAGAACTACCAGTCAATGGTTGGGCCAATGAACTAAACAGAAAGTTCTCAAAAGAATAAATACAAACAGACAATAAACATTTTTAAAAGTGCTCAGCATCTTTAGCCACCACGGAGATGAAAACCACTTTCAGATTCCTTCTCACTCCCGGCAGAATGGCTACCATCAAGAACACAAGTACTAGCATATTCCGGGAAGGATGTAGAAAAAGAGGATCCTTTATTCTCTGATGGTGGGAGTCTAAATTAGTGCACCCAATAAGGAAATTAGTGCAAATGTTTCCTTAAAGCTAAAAATATCACTACCATATGGCAGAGAAGTACCTCTCCAGAGCATATAACCAATGGCCTTTATCCTACCACAGAAATACTTGCACATCAGTATTTATTGATAATTTAGTCATGATAACTAGGAAATGGAATCAGCCTAAATGTCTATGCCAAGATGAATACTTAATGAAAATGTGGTACATTGTGAGAAAAAATATGGAATTTTCCAGTTAGTGGGTGACACTAGAAGCTATTAAGTGAGGCAGCACAGACTCAGGAAGACAAATACTGCATATTCTCTCTCATCTACGGATCCTAGGTTCTAATTTTGATAGATGTGCAAGGACCACAAAACTAGAAAGGGCTCCATGAACAGGAACAAATAAGGCTTTAAAAGTAGGGAGAAGAATAGATAGCATGATAATAAAAGTAGAAAGGAGAATACTAAGAATGATGGTACAAGTGGAGACAGCAGGCAGGGAGATGGAGACGGGGAAAGTAACAAAGACTGGACATGAAAATGCCATAAGTAAACCTTATGGTTCACTTAAAAATAAAATAAAATACAAAATAAAGGTCACCTTTAGACATATCCACACAAATGGAAGTGTAAAATCATAATACCTAAGGTACAACAGCCAGTTAGTTTATCCTTTTCTCATTCTTGTGCTAGGATTTCTTCCACTCCCAAAGCCCTACAGGCGAATTAATGCCTTGGTAGTGATAGGATACCAAAGAGTGTTGGGCTTCACACTAGATGCTTGTTTGCATTACTCCTGAAATTGTACAGGTGTTCAGAGATGGCACCAGATCGCTGTAAAGCAGAGAGGACATTACAATTGGAAGATTAGTCAAGATTCTAGACATTCTTAGGACCCCCTTTCCCCGGGCCCTGAGCTGTGGTGGTGCCAGAGACCCATGGTGGGAAGGCTTTCTTTCTATGCTTTATGCTGAGTTGCTTTTGCCACAATAGAAACTAGAGGCAAATCACCCACTGTCAACTTATTTTCTTGCTGCTTTTGTGACCGCCAGTTGTTTTGCTGATATTTAAAATGCAGAGGGAGCCTACACCTTAGGTCCCCAAACCAAAGAACACAAGGGTAAGCAAAGGCTGAGTATGTTTCTCTCCCGCAAAAGACGCAGCAGATGGCGGCCAGAGGGAGGGAGGTCATGTGAAATTGATTAGCAGTTTTCATGGTTGATTCTAATGTCAACCTGCCATACATTAGAATCACATGAGCAAGGCACCTCAGCTGAGGGATTGTCCTGACTGCCTTGACTGATGAGGGAAGGCTAGCCCAAAATGTGGGCAGTGCCTTCTAGTAGGAACTGACATAAAGAGGCAAGGCAGAAGGGGGGGGGCTATTCACAGTTTTCTTGCTTGGCCTTCCCACTTGTCTATCAAGTTAATAATGATCCTGTTTTTGCGGCTGCTGCACTTACGTTCCCAGGCTGCCATCATTGATTAAGGACTAGTAGTTTTACAAGAACCCTCCAGGTTTGGTGGCACCGTATGAGAACTGCTGAGGCACCCAGCCTCATAGACTGAGAAAAGACTGAGTTATCGTCCTCTTCACTGGAACAAAGCTACTGTGGGACTACAACTTCAGTGGTACCCAGGCTGAAGGCCTCCGTCACTGCCAGATCACCAACCTCTCAGATGTGAAACAGCTTTGGTTACTGTTTCAATGTAAATTGATTTAATAAATCCATATGTGGGTGGTATGGAGTTATATATGTGTGTAAATTCATATATATGTATGTGTGTGTGTATATATATAATCTAATATATGCATAACACACACATATATTATATATCCTATTGGTTCTGTTCCTCTAGAAAATCCTGGCTAATACAGATTGTGGTACCAGAAGTGGGGTATTTCTGTGATGAACCTGGCCATATTGTTTTAGGGGAGGGTTGTAAAAACATTTGGAACTTTGAGCTAGAAAAGCCATCAAGTACTCATAGCATGATGGGCTATCCCGTGGGATCTTGGAAGATATGAAATGTAGACAATGGAGGCCTGGCATGTGATGTTTTGGGGTAAGAAACAACTCTTTCAGGTCCATTCACGCTATATATTTAAGAATCTATGTTTTTTTAAAAAAGGAAGCTAGGGCTGAACGATCAGCTGTGACTAACAAAAACTCATCAACACTGAAATAAAGCCTTGGCTTCTCCGGGACAATGGATGCTGGCTAGCTGAGGCTGACAAAAGAGCTGTGGTTAACAGCAGATCAGCATTACTGATATCTTCTAGAAAGTACTTCCTTTGAGTCAGTACACAGAGGCTGTGGTCCAGGGAGACCAAGGCTGTGTTTCAAAGTGGAAGCCACTTGGCCTGACATAAGAGTCACTGACCTGGTACTGATTTTGAAGGCGTGAAGGAGTCTTAAGGCATTGCTGAGCCTTGACACTAATTGGCAGAGGTAGAGTCTCTGAAACGAGGCCAAAGGAGGTTATAGAGGTTATAGGTGAATGATCAACCTCTGTTGCAGTGGCTATATCAGGATATTGGAGATGACAGAATCTTGGGATGACCACAAAGCAGCATCAAGTGTGGAGTAGAGCCATACTAAGCATACAGTACTGCTGCATGTTTTGTGGATGGCAGAGCTGGAAAACTGGAACCACACAAGACCTTTGGAGCCAAGAAGATTATGAGTGATTCTAAGATGTTGGATATTGATCTACACTGTCGGACCCTGTTTACCTTAACTGGAATAAAAAATACTTCACTTATTTTTATTCAAAAGGAGCCCACAGTTAAGCCATTTTGAACTTTTAAAAAAGATTTTGGACTTTTAAAGTCTTGACTTTTAAGTATTTTATATTGCAATAACAACAGAAGATCTTGGAAACAACAAGGAAAGGTTATTGCTTAACAGTGTTGTATTTGTATGTCAAGTTGACAAGGAGTAGACATGTGATGTCTGATCTTGGTTGTTACCTTGACACACATGGGGAAAGGGAACCCCAGTTAAGAATTGCCTCCCCCAGACTGAACTGTGGGCACATCTGCGGGGCATTTATTAATGGCTAATTGATGTAAAAGAGTCCTTCCCAGTGTTGGCATCACAATTCCAGGCTGATTGGTCCTGAGCTGTGTAAGAAGGGGAGCCGAATATAAGTCAAGGAACAAGCCAGTGGGCAGTGGTTTTCAGTGGTTTCTACTTCAAGACCCTGCTTGAAACTCCTGCCCTGGCTTCCAGCAAAAATGGTCTGTAATCTGTAAGATGCAGTGAACCCTTTCCTCCCCAAGCTGGCTTTAGTCAGTATATTTTCATAGCAACAGAAAGAAAACTAGGGTACTGATGTTATCTAGAAAGAAATACTATTAATATGTTAAAAACACCATTAAAATTATTTAGTTATCTTATGTTTTTAAAACATGAGCAATGAACCCAAGGAAAAAAATATTTCATGACTTATTTCTGCATAATTCAGATGAATGTAATTAAGAAAATTTAGTTTACAGTCTGATATAGTGGTACCCACTTTTAATGCCAGCATTCAGGAGACTGAGGCAAATGAATCTCTGAGTTCGGGACCAGCCAGGTCTACAGAGTGAGTTCCAGGACAGCAGGACTACATAGAGAAACCCTGTCTCAGAAAAGAAGTAGGAGACGAAGATGGTGGAGGAGGAGGAGATTGAGATGGTGGAGGAGGAAGCAGAGGAAGAGGTGGAAGAGGAGGAGGATAAAGAAGAAGACAGGGAGAAAAGAAGAAACAAAGGAGGGAAGGGAGGAAGGGATAGGGGAGGAAGGGAGGGAAGGAAGGAAGGAAGGAAAGAAGGAAGGAAGGAAGGAAGGAAGGAAGGAAGGAAGGAAGGAAGGAAGGAAGGAAGGAAGGAAGGAAGGAAGGGTCAGTATTACTTAGTGGGCAACTGAAAGACCAGAAATTCTCAGTTTGCTATGATCCCATCCCTGAAGAAGCTAGACATTCATTCCCAGAATGAAAGACCTCATGCAAGCTTGAATGAATGCCAACCATGCTGGAATGTTGTATCCTTGATTAAAAGTGTTTTCTACTCTTCCAGAGGACCTGAGCTTGGCCCCAACACCCAGGTCAGGCAGCTCACAGACATTTGTAATTCCAGTTCCAGGACATATAAAATTTTTAATCATTTAAAAAATAAATAAGAGAGAAGTTTTAAGAAGACTCTAGTAGTTATTCCATAGTGGCTACCTTGCCTGAAAAAGAAAGAAAGAGGGGCAGCCCTAGGTAGGGAGCCATTACTTTATGACTGTAGCTTCTGCTCTCAGTCCTTACGATTTCCAGTAAATATCTCATTTCCCTCAACATGTACAAATTGCGTTTTTCATGGTTTTGAGTATTTGCATTTCAAAAGGACATCAAGAAGAACCAGCCAGAGGGGGGTGGGTAAGAAAGTCCAAGAGTGGGAAGGAGGGCAGCCTGCACAGGTCACCTGGTTTGTGAAGTTTCCAAGAAGGGGAAAAAAGCCAGGTAAATGTGCTCAAGTATAGTACCCGAACAGCAGTGCTATACGCATGCATAAAAATCCTGATTTGCCGTCAAAATTATAATAAATTCTCAGGGAGTACACAATTTTAAATTCTAAGGAAAGGAGAAGATTAAGAATAGGTTAGGGACTACAACTGGGGCTAATGAATGGAGGGGGAAACCCATGTCATTTGAGATATTATTCACATCGCAACTGTTGCTAAGGAAACCACTTCCTATTCATGCACTGCACACACTTCCCTTTTCTGTTGTTACAAAGTGCACAATACCACAATTAGAACATGAGGGTGAGGGCCTGGTAATACACTTGGAGGGTGTTCAGAGTTCTAAAATAGCAGGGAAGCCATTAATGAGGTTGTCACCAGGAATAGAGACCTAACAGAAAATCCTCCTTTCTATCTTTAGTAGTTCCTGCACAGCCCAAGCTACAGAGACAAACACCCTAGAATTTCAAAGAGGCTCTCCCTGTGTCTCTCTATCAAGGAGGGTGGCAGAGCTCATGCCTCGTGGAGTCCTGCAGAGTGGGACCAGGCAGAGAATTCCCTCCACTGAAGAATACCAGGACAATCAGAGAAACTTGACCACGAAAACACGGCTACTTCATGGCAAACCTTTCTGATCCCCAACATGGGAAAGAGAATTCAGGGAGTGCTGACTGGCAGCTGCAATCCGAGGAATCAAAAGCCCAAAGTGAGACAAGTCCTTGAGGTCTTTAAAGTTTAACTTGCCATGTGTTACAGAACTCTCCCTTTTTATTCAGACTATAGATTTGAGCAGTAAGGACTACTTTCTTCGCCTACTTATGTCACTCTCTATGTCTGAGGGGGCAATGTGGACCTCACTGAAACAAACTTGATGACAGCACTTATTCCATTCTCCAGACACTCCAGGGCTGATAGGACCATGCTCCCAACACCTTTGTAAAGGTTCCAGCAACTGGTACCCTTTTCCCCTTCTCTTTTCAGTTTCTTCTCCTGCCACTTTTATTTGCTGAGTTATCATTCAAGAGATAACCCTAAGCAAAAGACAAGAGCTAAGGGACAATGAAGAGAAGGATGTGGACTCTGATGGATGGTAACACCAGTCTGACTTTGGGCTGTTGACAGATGTGACCCCTCGCATGTGTAAATGTAGCCCTTGCTGAGAGCTCCAGGCAAGCATTGGCTATAGAGTAAGACACTATCTTTTCAAATAAGAGAAAAGTCAAAATTATTCTAAACAACTAGGTCAGACTGAAGTTACCTAATACTTCCCCTTCCCCAACAACAAATTCCTTAGGCTTCTCTATTCCATGAAATGGTGGCATTTCCGTTTTCATAGGAGGGTCTCTGCACAATGATGCTTACTTACCAGTATGCTAAATGTCTGTAATTCTAGGGCAGCAGCCCTATTACCTTACTGTCTAGGATCCATGAGTCCTGTGACTTTCCATACCTCAGCCATCACCACTGACCCATCAAACACACACACCACACCTCAACCTTCTGTTTTATAATTCAAAGATTAGTGTTCCATGAGGTTTTTTTTAAATCATGCATTGAAAGTAAATATAACTGAGATTTCACTAGGATGAGTTTATTTTTTCATCTTTGTGTTCTCAAGCATAGATATGGGTCAATATTATGAATTCCCTTTATCAGCATTCTGGGCCACTTTCTGATGTAGGAGGACATCCTGGATGATAAAGCAAAGTAAGAGTCAAGGACAAGTCCAGTTCCTTCATTTTTCTATGCCTCTGCTTTTCATATGGTAATGTCCATAAACAAAGAACCATCAAGTGTTTGTTTTGAACTTATTTCTCATAATTTGTAGTCATATGCTCAAAAGCCTGATGCTTCTCCTCAAAAAAACAATGGAGAAATTAGCTGTATCTTCTTCAGATGCGAACAAAATAGCCATAGTTTCAATTTATTAAACTATTTAAGTATTTATAACAAAAACTATAAAATGTGTAAAACAAATTCCTCAACCACAATTGCCCATAGAAAAGTGTTTGTTTTTTTTTTTAATCTGGGTAATGATGAGGCTGAAAATTTATCTGCAATCCAACAGAGCAAGGAGACAAGCATGGCCCACTGGGAGATTTTTTTAAGCTCTGGGGCTTAATTGATTGATTTTGATTATAAAAAGACTTAAGGGGCCCGCCCTTTTGTCTGCAAGGTCCTTGGCCCAGCAAGAGGCCCTGCTCCTGTACTGAGGAGATCTATCCAGAGGGAACCTTCGTCTGGTGATGGATGGAGATAGAGACAGAGACCCACATCAGAGCACTGGACTGAGCTCCCAAGGTCCAGTTGAAGAGCAGAAGGAGGGAGAAGATGAGCAAGGAAGTCAGGATCTCGAGGGGTTGGTCCAACCACTGAGACTGTGTGCCTGATCTAACCGGAGCTCACCAAAGCCAGCTAGACTGGGACTGAATGAGCATGTGATCAAACCACACTCTCTGAAAATGGCTGACAATGGGGGCTGACTGAGATGCCAATGATAATGGCACCAGGATTTGTTTCTACTGCATGTACTGGCTTTTTGGGATCCTAGTCTGTTTGGATGCACACCTTCCTAGGCCTGGATGGAGGGGGGAGGGCCTTGGACTTCCCACAGGGCAGGGTACCCCACCCTTTCTTAGGACTGGAGGGGGTGGGGGAAGGTGGGAGAGGGAAGCGGGAGGGAAATAGGAGGAGGGGAGGAAGTGGAAATTTTGAATGGTATTATTTATAACGCAATAAAAACTTTAAAAAAGTAAAATAAAGAATCAAATACACTGTGTTTCAAGAAAGTTAACGTAAATGGAAAAGCTGTCATAAGGAATAAAGCCATCAATACTGTGCAACATTGGATTTCCATAGTAATTCCTAACCTCCAATGAGGAATCATATGTAGTTTTACTTGTAATGTAATTTCTGGAACTTTTGAGTTATGAAAACTTGCCCAAACATTGTCTTTCCTTAAGCATCTGTATGTATTTTTTAAGTAACTATTTATAGTATGTAATATAATGAAAATATGGCCAGGGAGAGGCTTCTGGGAACAGCCTCTATATCACTGATTGTGAGAAAGCATACAAATAGGTATTAACTGTGAGTAAAACTGTTTATTGAAGGCTTTGAAAACATACAAATATATCAATGGATTCTTAAATAAAGTAGATTACATAATAACCAGCCATAATGATATGTATAGTAGTAAAAGATTTTAGAATAATTCTTAATATGGGTTGTGAATGTAAGTAGGTAGATTTGTGGCAAAACAGAAAAATATAATTCAAGCTAAAATTAAAAGTAAATGGATATATTTATTTAAGGAACATTTTTCTTAATGTTTGATTTGTTTATTTAATTGATTATCTAATTATTAAAATAGTAATGAAAAGGTTTATAGACTTGAAGGTAAAAATTTGCGTGTGTACGAGTATATGTATCATGTTGTATCTGACATGTTGTATGTGAATGTGTGTTTCTATGCCCTTTTGTGATGGTGGGGAAAAGCTTGTGAAGTCACATGACAAACAAAGAAAAGACTTAAGGGGTAGGAGAAATGAGTCAGTTGATAGAGATCTTGCTGCATACACATAAGAACCTGAGTTCAGATCCCTGATACCCATGTAGAACACCAAGCATGGTAGTGCACACTTATGAACCCAGAGCTCGGAAACTGGATGCAAATACATCACTGGAGATAACTGGCCCATCAGCATAGTGGAATCCAGAATCTCTAAGTTCAGTGAGAGACCCTGTCTCAAAAAATAGGATAGAAGGGGAAGAAAGGAAAAAAAAATTTTTTTTTATCTTTAATTATGTTCTTGAATGGAAATAATAAAACAAAACAATGTATGGAAAAAAAAAGAAGCTGGAATAATGGGCAAAGTAGTGCTATAAATAAAATAAAAAAAAATAGGATATAGAGACCTGAGAAAGACATCCAGTAGTTGGCCTCTGACCTCTACCTTCATACACACACACATGCACGCACATGCACATTTGCACATACACACCCTCAGACCTCTGCACACACACACGCATATACACACACAGAGGACTTGAAACATACACATTTTTATTCCCTGCCTTCTGCCGCTTTATGATGTATCAAGAAAGTCCTCACCAAAGCTTACTCCTCCATCTTTGTGATGATCTAATATTATGAAAATATCCCTTACATGAGAGCTAGAAACCTTTGCTGGACCTCACAATGAGAGTTAATAATGCACTTAGTATTATTAAATGACTGAAGTATTAAATCACGTAAGATTTAAGACTGCTGGCCTACTCTGTACTCAAAGTATTTGTTTAATCTACCTATAAGAGACCAGTGTAAAAATCAAACTTACTTGCCTCGGATTTCCCAGGCAATCAATGTTTAAACCTAAACCAGAGCATTGCTGTACCTTGAGTAATGTACTCTCTCATGCCCCCAAGCCGGATAGTGCATATGAACCATTTGCTAAAAGTAGCAAATACAGAAATTGAAAAACCTTCCTAAAATCTACCATAAATGTTGAAGTATGGATATTGGTTGACAAACAATGATGTTTGTTATCTGGGTCAGTAGAGACCAGTTGGAGTAAGTGATTTGATCCCTCATAAAACTCTGTTAACTGTTAAAGATTTTTATAAATTATCCCATTCCCTCCCCCATACGATGCTATCCAAGCTGTTCAATAAATATAGAGAAAGGCCCTTTGTTAGAGACAGACACATACAGCTCGTACAAAAGACAGACACAGGGACACACACAGACACCTATAGGGACAAGGACAGTCACAGGGACAAGCAGGTTCATGTGACAGTCTTCATACAGGCACAGATTCAGATTCATACAACAGACAGAAGATGGAAGACATGAGGAACACAAAGGAGAGAATTCAATCTGGACTCCAAGGGGACCTGCTCTTATTTCTTTCTTTAATATGACACTAATGCATTGTTGGTGACCCTGAGTTAATCACTCATACAAATAATCCATGCACAGTTTGAATTTGTAGCCTCCAGGACTGGGAAAAATAGCCTCCGCTCTTTATAAACTACCAAGTCCTAGGGTTTCCACTGTAGCAGCACAAAATGGACCAGCACCAACACAGATTTGCATGTTTGAAAACATGTTCTCTGGAAGAGGGACTAGCGGGGTAGAAGAAGGAGATCCACAAGAATGAGAGGGACAGAAAGAAGACAGTGGGGTGACTATGACCAAAATACATTATATATGTCTGTATGAAAATTTTATCATGAACCCATTATGATGATAACTAGTATATGATAATAAAATCATGCAAAATACTTTTATGGTATTAACCATAGCCAATATTTATTAAATTTCACATTCTTTGTCAAATATGCTAACACATCTGATTATTTTGTCCTCATTTTAAGAGGAGAAAACAAGTAAGCTGTTTCTTATTTAAACTTTAATTTCTTTGTTATACATTAGAAATTAGCTATTTGACTTTTCATCATTTTGTAAGAGAAGATTATACTTGACCTGGGAGATGTCTTCCTGAGTTCAAATACTTGCTGTACAACCTTGATAACATCATTCCATCCCTGGAACCCACATAAAGCTAGGTGCAATGACATACATCTGTAATCCCAGTACTCCCATAGCAAAATAGAAGGTAGAGACAGGAAATTTGATCGAAAGTTCCTACGTAGTGTAGCAGGAGAAACCAGAGCTACCCTTTCTCAAGTCAAGTGAAAGAAAATAGCATCCCTTGCCTGAAAAATGGTTTTCTGACCTCTACATGTGTACTATAACATACACACACATGCACACAGAGAGACTCACATGCACACAAACATGCACACATGCACAATATTTTAGAAGGTTAAAAAGAAAGTAAAAGGAAGAAAAATGATTACATTAGAAACAGGCCTTCTAGGCAATGAGAAGGCTCAGAGTGTAAGGGTGCATATGCCAAGCCCTGTGACCTGAGCTCTATCCTCAGGACCTACACATTAAAAAGAGAAACCCAACTCTGATACCTATATGCAAGTACACAGGCATATGTGATACATAAATAAAAATATAATACAATTTTAAAGAACTACAGCTTCTGGACTCTTGCTATTCTATTCATTTGGAAGTAAAAAAAAAAAATCACTTCGCTTTTCCTCAGAGAAGTCAGTATTTATTACCTTACTTGTTTTAGTATAAAATATTGAAAAAGACACAGTTTTAACATATAATGAATAAGTGATAATTAATATCTTCATTAAGAAAGCAATAATTTGAGACTGGGAATATAGTCAGGAGCAAAGCGCTTGGCTTGCCAGCATGCATGAGGCTCTAGGTTTAAGCCTTAGTATCCAATTCCCTCTTCTGGTCTCCACAGGCACTGCACTCATGTGGCAGAAACATGCATACACATACATAAAAATAAATCTTTTTTAAGGTAAAAATGAAGAGATTACTTTGAAGATTCCCTTATGTTACGGTTTCTCCTGTTTGGGTTCAGACTAAGGAAGGGAAGTCAGTAATTTGGTCAGGTCCACATAATTTAGCAAATGGGTAAATTCTGAAAACCTGGAGCCTCACCATGATTAAAATGGAGAACAAGAGAACCAATGAGCACAGTGCTAATACATTACCTGACTCGAGGGGGGTGCTTTGTCAAGAGAGAAAAAGGGGGACCGGATGATTCATCAGACTGCCAGAGGCAATGAGGGAAGCAGAGCGAGTGTACTGGGAACTCCTTAGGAGTAGAATTTGAAATGTGTTTGCCTAAGGAGAACAGGAAACAAATGAACACGGCCCTGTGGCAACCAATGAAAGCCCTAAGTGAATGTGGAAGAGGTGAATGAAGTTGTGAGTGAACGCATATTGTGTGATGTGGGCACAGCCATGCCAAGGACCAATTTGTCAGACTCATGGGAATGTGGTGAAAACAGCCTCCGGGGTGTGGTCCAGAGGGATGGCAAAGCCCTCCTCTTGTCTATGTTAGAATTTTGGCAGTGTGTGAAAGTTTATGAATTATTGACCTGTGTGTGCAAAAACTGGCAACTGCGGCTTTCTCCCGATGTTGAGAGCCTGCGACTTATCACCTACAGAGACCTCCTACAGAGACCTACTAATCCTTCCCCACCCCGAGCAGTATGTAATAAATGCACTGAGGTTCTGGGTTATTGCATAGTTGCTGCTACTCCAACAGAATGTGCACAGTCCACCCTGCCCCAGATTTTCTGTACATGTGACTGTGTGTCTATCCTTTCTTCATTCCCTCATTGTCCCACTCAGGTCAATCCCTAGAGCCATGGGTCATGGCAAGCCACATATATCACTCTTTAGTATAACAGTATTTGCCATTTATTGGGTACAAATCAGGTTCCATGCACTTTTACAAACAAATATTATCTCTCTGTTTTTATTTCTCATGTGACTATATAACAAGCATATAGGCAGCACAGCACATCAAGAATCTAAATCTCAAGAAGGTCAAAAGTGTTCAGCACCTAGAGAGGAGTGGCCAGGTACACTGGTACAGCCTGCCAAATGTTTACAGTTTTACCCCACCATGTCTTGCTACTTCAGACTACACTGGCTTTCTGAGATACAGATATTTCTCTTCATCTTTCTTGGCAAACATCTTCAAATGAAAAGAAAAGAGGAGCAAAGGCTTCTAAGTCCCATTAGTCCTGCTGCGGCTTTGCCAACTAATGCTGGCAGGGTGCTTTGAGAAGACATCTGAAACCATAGGCCTTAAATCACTCCTCTGTACATTGTCTTCGTCATGGGTCTTACCACAGCAATAGAAAAGTAACTAAGACAGCACACATGCACATATGAGAGCAGAGATCGGACGCTTAACAAAAGGAATCCCACATTAATTCAGAACTAAGAAATATACAGGTATTTATTAATATATAAAACTTATAAATCAGGATTCTCTGCGTGGATAAAGATGAGATCCAACAAACCAAACCAGCAAAACTGGGTCCAGCGGGAAAGGCAGGGAGGAAGAGGAAGGGGGTCAGACTCGCTTCCACATCCAGGTAAATAGTCCATGAGGCCACGCCCCAGTAGGCAGATAGGTATTAGCTGTAACCTTCCCACAACACCTCCCCCTTTTATTTAAATAAGAGAGGTCTAAACCTACTATAAAATTATATACAATGAGAAAAAATATCCTATTCTAACTAGTTTAAGTCTTGTATAATAAATAACTTGGCCAAATCATGGAGGAAAGTAAATACATTTATCTAGTCTTCAAAGATCCCCATCAAAGATCCGAGAAGGGAAATAATTGTAACATGAGGCGGGCTAGTTGGGGTTTATGTCCCACCAGGTTCCCCCAAGCTGTTTAGTCCCAGAGAAAATCACACAGAGGGTCTGCAGTAGGTTATGAACTGATTGGCCCATTAGCTCAGACTTCGTATTAGCTCTTATAACTTATATAGCCCATTATTCTTATCTATGTCAGCCACATGGCTCAGTGCCTTTTTCAGCAGGGCAGGTCACATCCTGCTTCTTCAGGGGTCTGGGCAGGAGTGAGGAAAGGAGCTTCCTTCTTCCCAGAATTCTCCTGGTCTCATCTCCCCGCCTCTACTTCCTGTCTAGTTGACCCACCTATACTTCCTGCCTGGCCAATCAGTGTTTATGTAAAACATGATTGACAGAATACAGACAATTCTCCCACACCACTTCCCCCTCTTTGTTTTTTTTAAACAAAGGAAAATATCCATAGTCCATTTTTTGGGAATGTGGGCATAGTATTCCAGGCTACTCTGTGTGATTTTCTTTGGGGTTAAATGGCTGTGGGAAATGGGCAGGACATAAACCCCAACAAGCCTGGCCCTCATGTTACAGAATAGCACCCAATGTGTGGATAACTGCATCCACAGAAAGCCCGAAAAAGCTTGGGAAAGAATAGAGTAAAGCATGTTTTCTTGGTAGCAGCAATTTCTCAAGTCTGCTCTGCCTGCTAAAGGCAAGCAAGCGTTCTCATCTAAGAGAGGCTTCCTGACTCAGCTTTAGCTGTAAAGCTTTGCAGCTCTTTTAAGAGGTTCTGCCACAAAACACTTACATGGTGTTGATAAAAGCTGACTACATGCTTTTTGGTTTTCAGCTGTAGCAGGAAAAAAGCTGCGCCATTTTAAAATGCCGGCTTTCTGGGCTGTCCTGCCAGGGCAAACCCTGACTCTTTCAGGCAGGTGTTCTGACTACGGAGCATTTGAATGTGGTTTGTTAGCAGAATGTTGCAGCTTGCTTGCTGGCAGGGACCTTGAGATGCCATAAAGTAGTGGCAATAAACATGGCTCTGGCTGGTACCTCAGCCATGAGGCTGGAATCTCATAAAGCTAAGGAATGGGCTGGATCCAGTTGTCAAAGACACGGCTTTAATCCTACCCATATTGCTTGGTAAATTAAAGACTCACATGGTCAGAAAAAGGGAGATATACAGTAAAAGAGAGATTCAAAGACAAAGAAAACCTCTAAATTGTTTACAGTGTGTCAAAAATATATGCAGGCTAAAGGTTAAAGTTCTTAAAGTAAAAAAGAAAGAAAGAGAATAGTTGGGTGTGGTGGTACACACCTTTAATCCCAAAGCTTGGGAGGCAGAGGCAGACAGATCTCTGTGAGTTCAAGGTGTGGTAGCACACACCTTTAATCCCAGCACTGGGAAGGCAGAGACAGGCAGATCTCTGTGAGTTCAAGGATAGCCTGGTTTACAGAGGAAGTTCCAGGACAAAGATACACAGAGAACCTGCCTCAAAAAGCCAAAAGTTAAAAGTAAAAATAAAAGAAATAGAGGTTAAAATAAAGCCACATAAAGATGAAAAATACACAGAGAATCTGGATACTGTATGTTATTATGCTCTCTTTGAATTGTAAGAATGCTGAGGAAAGAACAACAGCTGCTAAAAGATTTTTGCTTATAAATGCTGCTGAATTAATCCAAGATAGGTATTTTGAAAATACCTTGACTTCAAAATTGAAGGCAAAAGATATGTTACTTTGGAGAAGAGATTTTGCTTTTGTTTCCACAGGAAATGAGAGGCTGTGGATCCATTCTGAGTTAAGAAAAATCAGGTTTGATCAAGGAAGACCACCTGAGAAATCTCCAGTAGGAACAAATGGCCCAGATGTTAGTTCTACATCCAGAACAGATTCAAGACTGCTGCCTGAGATGATCAAGCCTCACAGGATACTCCAGCCAGGACTTGATCATAACTCTAAATTTTCTTTAGGTCCCCATAAGATTATCAGCACCCTTAACCAGCTGGAAGTAGTCTGGAAAACTACACCCACATTGCCAAAAAATGGACTACGGCTATTTTCCTTTGTTTAAAAAAAAAAAGAGGGGGCAGTGGCACAGGAGAACAATTCTATATCTGTCAATTATGTTTTAAATAAACACTGATTGATTGGTAGCCAGGCAGGAAGTAGAGGTGGGAAAACCAGGCAGGAAGTAGAGGTGGCACAATAAGAATAGGAGAATTCTGGGAAGCAGGAAGCTCCCCCGCACTTCTGCCCAGACCACTGAAGAAGCAGGATGTGATCTGCCCTGCTGAGAAAGGTACTGAGCATGTGGCTAACATAGATAAGAATAATGGGTTATATAAGTTATACGAGCTAATACGAAGTCTGAGCTAATGGGCCAATCAGTTTATAACCTAATATAGACTCTCTCTGTGATTTTCACAGGGACTAAACAGCTGGGGAGACTGGGTGGGACATAAACCTCAACAACCAGGCCCTCATGCTATAAATAATGTTACCTGAATAATTAGGAAGTGCAATCAAACAACTTCCAAAACATGCAACAAATCACAGAGACAACTGGCTAGCTGCACAATCACCCAAAGTCATGTTTGCAACGTTGAAGCAACCAACTTTGGCTAAGGCCTAGAATAACTGACAGATTATTTTTAAAGGCAAGAAATTTTTCAAAACCATTTTACCCTGTCTTGGCAAGATTTGACAGTTCTGCTTATCCATTTCCGGATAATATGTATTTTGTCAGTGGTAGAGGTATGGGCAGTTCCTTGCCCAAAGATCAGTTTTGCCAAGAAGAAGACAAGCTCCAAGTGGAGTGTCTTTGGTGCTCAACAATCTCTCGGCAATAGATCAGTATTACCAGAAGTGATTGTGTGTCACTACCACAGAACTTTTAGATTAAATGCCATTTTCTACAGCTCTTTGAAGAGGGTGAAGATTATCTATTTATACAGAATATAATCTCTATGTATCTAAAGAACATGATTAGTCTAACTATAAATATGACAAACATAAATTACTATTGATCTATAATTCTTAATACCTATCTAACTTAAATACTAAAATAATAAACAACTGTGCAATAATTGAGGACAATGACCTCCAAATGTAAACAATGTATAAGTATCTTGATCAGAGGTAGAAATGTACACTGCAATATGGTAAATATATATCAATACATAAAAAGTGTTTTAAACAGAAGTAGAAGCATACATGCATACAATATTCAATATAATTTAACTCTGTATCCATATACAAGAATCTATACCAATGTAATTGTCTATAAACAATAACTCACAAATACCAATCTATTATCCCATCACCCAATTTTCCCTTTTTTTTTTCAAAAAGATCCCTGAGCTTATAAAATTCCTCCCCCAACCCTCAACCGTATACTAATTATAATCAACCCCTAAATGATGTCCCTAAGCCTGAGGGCAAACTTTGCTGGGAGAGGAGACGTCGTCTTCTAGAATTACTTCCAGCTGTCATGGGGGCGACGTTCTTTCTAGGGGACCCTGTGAAAGTAAAATGATGGTTAATTTTCAAGATCAATGTCTGGTAAGATTGCAAATAGTCTCTGAGTATTTTGTGGAAGCCTGGCCAGAATGTTGTAAAAGATGTGCACCACTTCAGCTAACCAAGTTGGAACCATCTTGTGCAGCTGGTATCCAAAACAGGTCTTTTAGTAGCGCTCTCAGTGTCATGACGTCATATCAACCAGGTGGAGTGGTTGTTATAGGGCCCCATCTTCTTCCTGGAAACTTCAAAGATTACTGCAGGAAAATTCATTGTTCATTGTGGAAAACTTAAACATTAATTATATAGACATATACAGACATATATATTCTATGATAGATATGAAGAAAAGCAAAGACGTTTTCTACATTCTTTTTTCCTTCTGTCCCATATCATGGCTCCTGACATGAGACAGAAACTCTGGGTTTTTCTCTTAACAACAGGCTTGGAATTAGAGAGGGATTGAGCCAGAGTCCAACACCAAAACCAGCTCCATATATTTATAAATAAAAATAAATACATATAAATATATTTATATTTGAGCTTTTTTACTTACAGAACATATTTGATTTTCTTGTTTATCCTTATTGGGTAGTAATTTTTTCCATCTGTCAATATTCAAACATCCAGGGTGCCTTGAATTTTTTGAAGATGAATGTTTTCCTGCGGGGATAAGAACAGAACCCTGCCCCCATCCTATATGTCTTTCTTACGACCTGTCTGATTATCATCATTGTGGATGAGCTGTCATGTCTCCTTTCCAAGAGGTTTCTCCTCTTCAAACTGAACCTTTATTAATTTTGATGTTATCCACAGCTTTTCTTCTCCTGTGGAAACAAGAGCAAAACCCCTTCCCCAACGCAGCACATCTCCTGGTTTCCATTGAGAGGTCAGCACATCCTTAAAATAAACCAGTTGATTTAGTTCAGCAGACTTTTCCATTATCCAATGTCTTTCTGCTGCTGTTGTCCCTTTCTCATTAGCGTTAAGAAAATTCAAGGTTAATTAAGGCATTATGTAATCTATTTCTGGGGGCGTTATCTACCCCTTTCTGTTTTTTAACATATCCTTTATAGTTCGATTTGATCTTTCTATAACTGCTTGACCTGAAGGATTGTGTGGTATACCTGTAACATGCAGAATATTATAATAATCAAAAAACCATTCCATTTTCATAGAGACATAAGCTGGACCATTATCTGTCTTTATTTGTGCAGGTATACCCATGATGGCCATAACTTCTAATAAATGTGTGATTAGTGAATCAGCTTTTTCTAAACTTAAAGCAGTTGCCCATTGAAAGCCTAAATAAGTGCCGATGGTGTAATGTATTTTTTAATTTTCCAAATTCTGCAAAGTGGAACACATCCATCTGCCAGATTTCATTCCTTTGAGTACCTTTTGGGTTAGTCCCTGCAGGTAGCAGTGTTTAGTTATATAAAGAGCAAGTAGGGCATCTCTTTATAATCTCCTTAGCTTGTTGCCATGTAATAGAAAACTCTTTCTTTAAACCTTTGCTATTGACATGATGTATTTTATGAAATTCTGAGGCCTGCAACATGCTTCCAATCAATAATTGATGAATTTCTGCATTACCTTGTGCTAGAGGACCTGGCAGACCTGTATGGCTATGTGTGTTATGTACATAGGACAAAGCTTATTCCTGATTATGTCTTGTACCTAAATAAACAATGAAGTCAATTCTGTATCATCTGGTATAAATTCAGCAGTTTCAATTTGCAAGATAACTCTTTCTGCATATTGTGAATCAGTAACTATATTAAGAGTTTTTTCAAAATCCCTTAGTGTCATAAGAATGGCATATAATTCTGCCTTCTGGACAGAATTATCTTTGTTCCACCTTACTTAATTCTTCTGATTTGTAAGTCTTCCCTGATTTACTAGCATCAGTACAAAATGTACAGGCTCCAGTTATTGGAGCATCACATACAAGTTGAGGAAGAATCCAAGAAATTCTCTTTATAAGGTTGAGTCTATCGCTTTTTGGATAATTGCTACTAATTTCTCCAAAAAAATTAGCACAAGCCCTTTGCCATGGTTCATTGTCTTCCCATAACTTTTTTATTTCATCAGTAGTGAAAGGCACTATAATTTCTGCTGGATCTATACCTGCTAGCTGATGAAGTCTCAGTTTACCTTTTATAATTAATTCAGAGACCTTTTCCACATAAGTTTTTAATTTTTGTACTTGGTTTGTGTGGTAAAAAGATCCATTCTAAAATAATATCTTCTCTCTGCATTAAAATTCCTGTAGGAGAAATTCTGGAAGGCAATATGACTAGAATACAACTAAGATTTGGATTCACCCTATCCACATGTGCCTCCTGTAATTTTTCCTCAATCATCGTCAGTTCCTTTTCTGCTTCAGCTGTTAATTCTCTGGGACTATTCAAATCTTTATCACCATCCAAGGTTTTGTTTAAATGAATTATCAGATCAGGTGTTATCCCAACAGCCAGTTGTAGACTAGAAATGTCTCCTAACAATCTTTGAAAGTCATTAAGAGTCCATAACCAGTCTCTCTTAATTTGTGCCTTTTGTGTCTCAATTTTCTGTAAACCTATTCTGTAACCTAGGTAATTAACAGAATCTCCTCTTTGAATCTTTTCAGGAGCAATTTGTAATCCCCATTTAGGCAAAATTATCTTTACTTCCTCAAACATTCTTTCTAAAGTATCTATGTTCGAATCGGATAGCAAAATGTCATCCCTGTAATGGTAAATTATAGACTTAGGGAATTGCTTATGTATTATTTCTAATGGATGACTTACAAATTATTGACACAGGCTGAGGCTACTGAGCATTCCCTGTGGGAGGATAGTCCACTGGAATCTCCTAGTAGGCTGAGAGTTATTATAAGTAGGCACTATGAAGGCAAATTTTTCTCTATCCTTCTCTTGTAAAGGTATAGTAAAGAAGCAATCCTTTAAATCAATAACTATAAGAGGCCATCCTTTGGGTAACAGAGAAGGCAGAGGAATTCCAGACTGTAGAGGGCCCATAGGTTGAATTACCTTGTTGACAGCCCTTAAATCTGTCACCATTCTCCATTTACCAGATTTCTTTTTTACAACAAACACAGGAGAATTCCAAGGACTAGTTGACTCCTCAATATGTCAAGCATCTAATTGCTCCTGTATCAATCGTTCTAAAGCCTGTAATTTATCTTCAGCTAGAGGCCATTGCTTAACCCATATTGGCTTCTCGGTTAGCTATTTTAAACGTAGGGCTGTTGGTACCTCTAAAGGTTTGTTAGTTGCTTTATGTTCTTATACAGCCTGAATGGTTGGTGACCTTCGTGCATAGTACTTTATTACATCCTTCCCAGAATTAGGAGTTCCTGGGACTGCAGGAATGTTAATCTGGGTATTCCATTGTTGTAGCAGGTCATAGCCCCGTAAATTTATTGCAATATCAGCTACATATGGCCTTAGCTTCCTTCTCTGACCTTCTGGCCCAATATAGTCAATCCATCTCATGCTTTGTTTAACTCGAAATATGGTTCCAATTCCTAGTAATTGCACATCTGCCTCTTGAAGAGGCCAATTTGGATGCCAAGATTCTGGAGTGATGATACTCACATCAGCTCCTGTGTCTATCAAGCCAACAATCACAATTCCATTCATACATACTCTCAGCTTTGTTCTCTGATCATTTATAGAAGTTTGCCAAAATATATGCTTCTTATTTTCTATTTGAATTTCTGACTTATCCTCCAAATTTGAGCCATCATTTAGAACCTTATGGTCTTCCACAGAAGTTTCTAGAGTTTTTAATTTTCCTGGTGTGACACATTCTCCACCGTTACTGGGAACGACTGAGCGGCTTTTGGCTTTAGGACCTATGAGAGGCCCCTCAAGGAGATTCCCAATGGTATTGGGGTGCCTTGTCTGTCTGTTGTTGATCTGCATTCATTGGTCCAATGTCATCCTTTGCTACACCTCCTACATATACCTCGAAGGTTGTGGTTTCCTATTCTTGCCATTCCCAGATGCGGTATTATTCCTAGAAATTCCTTGCCTGAAATCCCTTTTCAGGTGTCCTAATTTACCACAATTAAAACATTTGGCAGGTTGATGCCCCTCATTGCTTTGGAAATCACTTCTCCTACCCAAGATTCATCATCGTAGTTAAACATCTGAAAATTCATGGTATGCTGAATCCATTCATCCATAGGTGCTGATCTAGACCTTAAAGGCCCAATTATCTTTTGCATTCTAAGTTTGCATTTTCAAAAGCCAGCGATTTAAGAATTAGTCATCTAGCTTCTAGGTCTGTTACTCCTATGTGCAGAGCCTTAATTAATCTTTGCAAAAAGTCAGTATAGGGTTCTCCTGTCCCTGCCTAACCCTAGTACATGACTCGATCCTTCTCCCTGGTTCTGATATTCTATCCTAAGCATTTAAGGCTGCTTTGTGGCATAGGGACAATACTTCTTCATCATAAAGAGCTTGGACCTGTTAACAGCATACGCTCCTACACCAAGAATTTGATCCCGTGAAACCTCCACACCTTTTGCCCTTCCTCACTGTTCCATATGTTTGGATTCTTCTCTGAAATAAATTCCAAACATCAAGGAACATCCATCCTATAACACCACTAATGCTAAGTGGGAGAAATCATGGGGAATAGCTCTGACATTAGAAGCCCAACTCCTTATCATTTCCTTAAAAAAATGTAGAGTGCAAGCCATAAGTAACAACAGTGTGCTTAATTTCCTTTAGATCATTCATTCATATCAGTGTCCATCTACCTTCTTTGGCTCCCTTTTAGACCTTAGAAGTTGACGTTTTGTCAGAGTAAATTACAGGGTATGTCACTAAAACCCTGGGTAAACCAGTTTTGACAGCCATTGGTGACATTGCATCTTGCCCTTATGCCTTCTCACCCTGTTCATCAGCTCCAATAATTTCCTAAATCATTTCAAATCTTGTTATCATCTCTTTTAAAGCCTGAATCTCCTGACCTGCAAATGTTTCTAGTGATTTCCCTATGGTATCAATTTTCTGGTCCCCATTCTGTACCTGTCATTCCAAGGTCTTAACGTTTCCTTTCAAAGATAACATCTTCTCCTTGAACTGCTCCTGGATATCATGATAATTGCCATCCTGGAGGTATATTCTGTCTGTTACCTTATCAAAACTCTGTGATAACTTCTGAATGTCAAATTCAACAGCCTCTACCCTTTCAGGTAAGTTCCTAGTACACTTAGATATGGAGTCAATTTGCCTATCATGGTGTTAATCCTATCAATTAATGCCATATACTTCCATAATGATATAATATGGAGAAGAAAACTGAAACCTAATAACCAGTAAATTCAGGTACCTCCATAGGCATATAGACCTCTTGTGATTTCTTCCATAGTGGCAGCAAAAACCACGGCAAAAGTTCCATTAGAAATGAAACCTGCCATTTTACCTGTTAACCAGCAGAAGGCGCTGTTTCCGAGTCGTGACTAGAACTGATGCAAGAGTGTCACGACAGATCCTGTGGTAAAATCTGCCCTGATATTTGTTAAAAAAGAAAAATCTGGGGGAAAATGAGTCACTCAAGAAGTTAGATGTAGTTAAATCAATTAAGAAAACTCAGAGTCCAGGCACAGAGAACAGAAACCCAGAAGCTGTAAATCAGCCCGCCATCCCATGACAAAGAATTGTCCAGTGCCAGTTGCAGGTTCTGCTGCTGCTTAAGCATTGCAAAAGCCGCTGTGCTCCGTTGTGGCAGGGATTTCAAACAGCGCTTCTATTTGAGCCCACTGGGATGTCCCAGGGAGAATTCAGTGGCTAGCAAACAGCACAGTGCTTCTATTTGAGCCGCCAGGATGTCCCATGGAGTTTTCAGCGGCTAGCAAACAGCACAGCGCTTCTATTTGAGCCGCCAGGATGTCCCATGGAGTTTTCAGCGGCTAGCAAACAGCACAGCGCTTCTAATCAAGCTGCAGCTCTCACGCTGCAAACTCCCTTGTGATGGGTATTTTATTAAAAAAAAATATATACCATTCAGGCAAAAGCAAATCTATCCCGGCTATATGACACTCAACCTCCAGCCTGGAGGGCAGGGGGCGGGGGGCGGGGTGTTCGAACCCGCGTGGTGCCAAGTGAGGGCAGAGATTGGATGCTTAACAAAAAGAATCCCACATTAACTCAGAACTAAGAAATATACAGGTATTTATTAATAGATAAAATTTACAAATCAGGATTCTCTGCATGAATGATGGATAAAGATGAGATCCAAACAAACCAAACCAGCAAAACCAGGGTCCAGGGGGAAAGGCAGAGAGAAAGAGGAAGGGGGCCAGATGTGCTTCTGCATCTAGGTAAATAGTCCACGAGGTCATGCCCCAGTAGGTGGGTAGGTATTCGCTGTAACCTTTCCACAGCATACATACACACACACCTCTCCTTACATAATGCACTAGCAATCTCAGAACCCCCTTGAGCTCTTGCCTGCATTGGGCTACATATATATTCATTGCTGGACAATAAAGTTTTTCCTACCCCTAAAAACAATCAAATTTAGGCAGTTTCTATCCAAATATATTTTGCCAGTGTATCTAGTACAAAAGATAGAAAGGCTGATCCAGTCTGAACTGGATTTGGGTATATTCACAGTAAGGTAAAACTGTGTCCTCAAACCAGGCAGTGGTGGCGCACGCCTTTAATCCTAGCACTCGAGGTAGAGGCAGGTGGATCTCTGTGAGTTTGAGGTCAGCCTGATCTACAAGAGCTAGTTCCAGGACAGGCACCAAAATTACACAAAGAAACCCTGTTGCAAAAAAACAAAAACAAAAATACCCTGTGTCCTCAAATAAACTTGTAGGGGATGTTTTAGTTTCATTTCTGTGACTGTGATAAAATATCCTAATAAGCAAACACACTGTGTGACATGCCCCATGCCTGGGAGTAGTTGTCCAACACAGAAGAGACTACTCTATGTAGTTGTTGTTTATGTTGTATGTATGTGTGTGTGTGCATCCATGCGTGTGTGTGTGTGTGTGTGTGTGTGTTTATGTGTATGTACTTTTTGTTTTGGTTTTAGTATTTTTTGTCTTAATGGAGTTTTTAAGTTTGTTTTGATTTCCATTTTTTCTTTATGAGGTTATGAGAGGGGGTAAGGAGGTGAGAAGGATCTGGAAGGAACTAGGATAGAGGTAAAATAGGATCAAAATATGTTGTATGATACCACACACAACCCCTCAACCTAGGCAGATTTCCCATCTCCTGCAGAGTTCAGCCTAGTGAGCCTCCCTGACCTCTCCATCCATGCCTTCTGCCAAGCATCAAGATCTAGCCTGGCTCCCACATCCTGTGTGCCAGACTATTCTGGCTACCCCATCTGTGTGGCAGCCAACCTCTAGACTTGCACCAGGACCCACCCTACCCACAACTATCTACAAGTCCCTTCTGAAGCACATCCAATCCAAATGTCTTACCTCCTTTTCTAGGGTCTAGCCAATTGAGTCTCCCTGGCCTCCCCATCCAAGCCTTGTCCCAATAATACCAAATCAAGTCTGGGTGCTGCATCCAGTGCCCCAGCCTAGGCATGGCAAATAAACTATTTCTAGGCTTTATCTAGAAACCTTCCTACCTATCTCCCAAACACAGACTCCTCCCATACCATATCCAAACTTTGACCCAGCCAGATCTACTTCCACACGAATGGTATGGAGCAGAAATTACCAGCCCAGCCCACTCTGTCTACCTGACTGTAGGAGGAAGCTGCTTGTTGGTTCCAGCTGCTCAGCCCCAAAATAATCATACAAAAACCATATTATTTAAATCAATTCTTGGCCCATTAGCTCTAGCTTCTTACTGGCTAACTCTTACATATTAATTTAACCCATCTCCACTAATCTGTGTATCGCCACATGGCAGTGGCTTACCAGGTAAAGTTCCATCTGGCTATGGTGGGGTTACATGGCTTCTCTCTGACTCCACATTCTTTCTTCCAGCATTCAGTTTAGTTTTCCCTGCCTAGCTCTGTTCCCCTATAACTCTGTGCTAGGCCCAAAGCAGTTCCTTTATTAACCAATGATATTCAAAGAATACAGAGGGGAATCCCACATCACTTAAGTCAATTCTTCTTAAGCCATTTTTACAACCTTTAGGCCTAACCCTTCACATCCTCTCTTCTACCTTAACCTGTTCTGCCCATATCAGACTTAGCACTAACAAAAGAAGTCCCTGTGCTCAGATTTCATTGCAAAAATATCAACAAAATGAAATATTAAGCCAATGCTTTCTCTTCAAATACTATGAGTCCTGTAGAAGTGGTTGCCAATGAAAACTATCTGGATAAACCCCAGGACACAGATTTAAAAAAAAAATCAGAACTTCACTAACAAATTCATGGAGTTTAAAGAAATCACACCTTTAATCCCAGCACTCGGGAGGCAGAGGCAGGTGGATCTCTGTGAGTTCGAGGCCAGCCTGGTCTGCAAGAGCTAGTTCCAGGACAGGCTCCAAAGCTACAAAGAAACCCTGTCTCGACAAACAAAAAATTAAAAAGAGGAAGAAGAAGAAGAAGAAGAAGAAGAAGAAGAAGAAGAAGAAGAAGAAGAAGAAGAAGAAGAAGAAGAAGAAGAAGAAGTCACTAAGAAACTTTCAAAGAAATTAGAGAGAAAAAGATTAAGAATAAATGTATGAATAATAACATGAATGATGAGCAGGAAAACAAAATGAAAGGCTGATTGAAATAATGAAGACAATTCAAGACTTGAGAGTGGAATTCAATCAGGAGATAGAAACACTAAAGAGGACAAGCTGAAGCGAAGATGGAGTTGAGTAACCAAACAGCCCGACTAGAAAACTCAAAGGAAAGACTTGTAGTTGTAAGAATGAGTGAAGCAGAAGGGAAAATGTCAGGGCCCAGATTTAAATTAGAGGATCTAGACCAGATAAGCAAGGAACATGAAAGATTACACAGAGAGAGGAAAGGCACATACAGGAAATGTGGGATGTCATGAAACAAACAAACAAACATTCAAAAGATGTGCATAGATGAGGGAAACAAATCCAAAATCAATGGCATAAACCAGATCTTCATCAAGATCACAGAAGAAAACTTCTCCAAACTAAGCAAAGACTCTCCCATACAGATACAAGAAGTACACAGAGCACCAGACAGGAACAGAAAAGAAACTCCCTACAGCATATCATAGTTCATAAATATACAGAAAAAAAGGGTACTGAAATCTATAAAAGAAAAGGAACAAGCCACATATAAAAGAGAAGCCATAAAAATAACAGCTGATTTCTCAGTGGGAACTTTGAAAGACAGAAGAGCCTAGAGCAGTGCATTCAAAAGTCTAAGACTCTGAGAGCCAACATTGACTAATATACCTAGCAGAACCTTCTGTCATAATTGAAGGAGAAAGAAAAACTTTGCATGACATAAATAGCCTAAAATTTTTATATCCAACAAACCAAACCTAAAGAAAATACAGGAAGCATTATTTCATGCAGAAAAAAAAAAGGATGACCACAGCAGAGAGGCTATGGAAAGAAATACAAAACATAATTATTAAAACACAAAGTATCAAGGAAAACACAAACAACACCAAAAAATATCAACAACACAATGACTGCAATCAACACACACATTTCAATAAATACTAATGGCCTCAATTCTCCAATCAAAACAAACAGGTGGACTGAATGGATCAAGAAACAAAATCCATTTATGTTTCCTGCAAGAAGCAGGTCTTAGTTTTAAAGACAGACACCGCCTTACAATAAAGGATGAACGTAAATAATCCAATAAAACGGGAATGAGAAGTAAGCAGCGATACCCTAACATCTGACAAAATAGATTTCAAACTAAAACTAATCAGAAGAGACAAAAAGGGATAGCTTATTCTAATCAAGGGAATAGTTAACAATGAAAACATTGTTGTCCTAAACATACATGCACTAAAGTCAGAGTGCCCAATTTCATAAAAAATATAATACTGAATTTACAAAAACAATTAATATCAATCCATTAATATTTCAATATTCTACTTTCTCCAATAGATAGATCATCTGGACAAAAAATAGACAAGGAAACATCAGAATTAATTGACATCACATAAGTCCAAATGGACTTAAAAGATATCTACAGAATATTCAACCCAAACATCAAAGAATGCGAATTCTGCCTAGTAGCACATGGAAGTTGTTCTAAAATAGACAAATCCTAGGACATAATAAAAATGTTTACGAATTTAAAAAGGTTAAAATCATTCCTTGTATCCTATCTGACCACAGTGTAATAAAACTTAAGTTTATAGGGGGAAAAACTTTAGTACATACACTAACTCCTGGAAATTAAACAAGTCAGCACTGAATTATGGACTGAAGGAAATAAAAAATTTCCTGAAACTGAATTAAAAACAACACAAGATCTCTGGGTGATATTGAAAGCAGTCCTATTAGGGAAAATTATAGTTCCTAGATTTTACATTAAAAAATCAGAAAGAGCAAAATAAATAAATGACTTAATGATGTAACTCAAAATCTTGAAAAAGCCAAGAACAAACCAAACCCTAAGGCAATAGAAACCAAGAAATAATAAAAATCAGAGCAGAAGTCAATGAAATAGGAACAAACAAAATAATAGAAAAAAATTAATGACTCTCAGAGCCGATTCTTTGAGAAAATAAGCAAGAGTGGCAGACTCTTGGGCAAATTAACTAAAAGAAAGAGAGGACCAAAATTGACATCATTAGAAATTAATAGGAAAATATTTCAAGATACATTAAATAAATTCAGAATATTAAAAGAGAATACTTTAAAAACCTGTGCTCCATTAAGCTGAAGATACAAGCAAATATCCCTGATGAACCTAGACTAAAAAGTGCTCAGTAGAAGAGCTGCAAATAGAACACAGACATAGATTTAAAAAAAAAAAAGATTATCCACAATGACCAAGCTAGCTTTACCCCAAAAATGCAGGGATGGTAAAAACAGATGTGACTCAATAAAAATGATAAACTACATAAATGGACTTAAAAATAAAAATTACAAGATTATGTCAATACATGCAAAAAAAGTCTTTTTTTTGGACAAAGTTTAATGTGTTTCCATGAGTCACAGGAAACATGAAACTAGAAGGAATATACCTCTACACAATAAAACCTACATGTGAGAAACCAACAGGCAGCATCATCCTAAATGGAGAAAAACTTGTAACAATACCAGTGAACTCAGGAATAAGACAGGGATGTCCAATGTCCAAATTCAAAACTGTGCCAGAAGTCCTAGCTGGAGCAATAAGGCAAGAGAAGGAAATTAAAGGGATACAAACAGTTAAAGAAGAAGTCAAAGTATCTCTATAGATAAAATAATACATTAGAGAGCCCAAAAATTATACCAGAAAACTTCTAGAAATGATAAATTCAGCAATGTGGCAGGATATAGAATCAACTTGCACAAATCAATAGTTTTCTTATATGTCAACAAAAAGCATACAGAGATGGAGATCATGGACACAGTCCCATTCACAGTAGCCTCAAAGAATAAAAACATCTAGGAATAAACCTAACCTAGAAAGTAGAGGACAGCTACAATAAACTTTAAGCCTCTAAAGAAAGAGATAAAGACACTAGGAATTGGAAATATATCCCATGCTCATGGATTGGTAGAATCTACCTAAATCTATTTACAGATCCAATGCAACACTAATCAAAATTCCCATCCCTTTCTTCACAGAAATAGAAAAAAATCTTAAAATTCATATGGAAAAAGAAAAGACCCCAGATTCACAAAGCAATCCTGATCAGAAAGAACAATGCTAATGAGATTACAATTCCAGATATTAAGATATATTACAGAGCCATAGTAAGAAAAGAGTATATATGGTGCATAAAAACAGACATAGACTAATGGAACAAAATCTAAGCCCAAACATTAGTTCATACAATATTAGTCACTTAATATTTGACCAATACGCCATAGATATAAGCTAGAGAAAAGAAAGCATCTTCAACAAATGGTGCTGGTAAAACTGAATGTCAGCATGTAGAAGAATGAAATTAGAGCCATATCTGGTACCTTGCACAAGACTAACTCCAAATAGATCAAAGTCCTAAAAATGAAACCAGAAACACTGGCACTGCAAGAAGAAAACATAGGCTGTACCCCAAGATAAGGGTGAGGGAAGGACCTCCTAAACAGGACTCCATTTGCCCAAGAACTAAGACACATTGACAAGTGGAATTTCATGAAACTAAAAGATTTCTTCACAGCTAAAGAAAATTCAGGTTGAAAAAAATCCCACAGTATGGGAAGTAATCTTCACCATCTATATACCTAACAGAGGGTTAATATCCAAAATGTACAAAAAAAAGAGTCAAAAATAAAAATGACTCATTTGAAGAATGGAGCTAGGAGCTGAAAAAAAGAGTTCTCAAAGGAAGAAAAAAATGCTAATCAATATAGTAAAAAGAAAAAACGTTCATTGTCCCTAACAATTAGGAAAATGCAATTTAAAACAGCTTTGAGATTTCATCTTACTCCTGTCAGAATGGCAAAGATAAACAAAACAACCTATAATGAGTGCTGTACAGGAGAATGTGGGGAAACCCTCATCCACCATTGGTGGGATTGTAAACTGGTATAACCACTATGGAAATCAGCATGGAGAATTCTCAGAAAGCCAAAACTAAATCTACCACTCCAGATACACCACTCCTTAGCTAAAGACTCAACATTCTGCTTTACAGATATTTGGTTAGCTATGTTCATTGCTATTCTAGTCACAGTAGCTAGGAAATGGAAACAACCTGATTGCCCTTCAACTGATGAATTGATAAAGAAAATGCAGTACATATACACTATGAAATACTATTCATCTATAAAGAAAAATGAGAGCATTAACTTTGCATGGTAAATGGATAGAACTAGAAAATATTGGGTGAGATAATCCAGACCCTAGAGATAAATGTTATATGTTCTCTCTCTCTTCAGAGGCTCCTTGCTCCAACTCTTCAGATGTGAGTTCATTAGCCTGAAGTTGTTGCAGAAACCAAAGATATAAAAAGGAACAATTGCTAGGGTAGGAGGCTTGGGAAACAACAGAGAAGGTATTATCAGGGCAGAAATGATCTGATGGGAAAAGAGGGTGGCTCCTTAGGACAAGGGTAAGAAGGTAAACTTAGAAGAAGGAGGGAGGAGTATAAAATAACAGTAAGAATGCCTAAAAATAATCATAAGGAATCATACTATTAACTATGTATCTGGGGTGATTTGAAAGAAAATTATTCCCAAAGGGAGTGGTACCATTAGGAGGTGTGGCTTCGTAGGGTAGGTATGAAGGAAGTGACTGTAGAGGCAGGCTTTGAGGTCTCATATATGCTCAAGACACAGCCCAGACTACTTCCTGTTGCCTTCAAGATGCAGGACTCTCAGCAACTTCTTTAGCACCTTTTCTGCCTTCACAGTGCCATGTTCCACCATCATGATAATGGACTGACCCTCATAATTGGGTAAGATACCCCAATTACATATTTTTGCTTTATAAGAGTTGCTGTGGTCATGGTGTCTCTTATTGCTTTGTTGGAGTAGGTTTGACCTTGTTGAAAGAAGTGTGTCACTGTGGAGGTTGCTAGGGTACCTGGTCCACCATCAATAGCAATGAACATAGCTAACCAAATATCTGTAGAGAAGAATGTTGAGTCCTTTGGCCATAAGCTAAGGAGTGGCCTGCCCAGGCTTCTTCTTTGGTGGCTCACTTGAATTCCAAGAGAAAGAGCAGAAGTAAGAAAAAACTCTAAGTTGAACTAATTCTCTTCTTGCATTCTACTGGCCAAAACAAATCACAAGCCCTACCAAATGCCAGTAGTAGGAAAACACATGCCATCTCTTCACGGAAAGAGATGCACTGTTAAATTGCAAAGGGTCATGGATTTAGAGGTCATTTTATTTTTAAAAAGAAAGTTTCTTTAATACTTTCTGGCAGTTGGGGAAAGAGTCGCCACCCACTCTTCTCCCCGCTCCCAACTACTCAACAACTCACCAAATCTTTGTTTTCCTTTCCTGATTCTACCAGTCTTCTGAGAGGATCTGCTTAACTAGATTTGTGTATTGTTTGTGTTCTCTCAGTCTCTCTCTGCTTAGCATTGGTGTGTGTGTGTGTGTGTGTGTGTGTGTGTGTGTGTGTGTGTGTGTGTGTGTGTGTGTGTGTGTTATCTTACTGAAGTAAATAAGTAACATCAGGGAAACAAAAGGCCACCAGCACCTCTGGAAACTAGTTGTATTTTTCCCTAAATTAACAATGTAGTTTTCAGAGTCCAAAACACAAAGTACTTTGATATTCTTGGCACACCACTTATTCTCAATAGCTTCAAGCTTACTTTTTAATCCTTTGTAATCCTTCTGGAAATCATTAAACAGTGAGTCATGGCTGCTCTCCAATGGCATCCAATGATTTTACCATTCACACCAGAAACTTCTGCTTAGAACTTTCAGCCACCGCTGAGATTACTTCCTGGGAGGACACCAAGTCCTTCCTTCTGTGTCTGCTTCAGGAAACTCCAGGTCAGTGAGTTCCTGGCACTCAGTTGCTCCAGACTGGCTACCAAGCCGCTGCCCAGATGGGTCAGGGCACTCACTGCAGTCACTTCTGCCCCTGTGTATAATTTGGAATTTGTTCTGGGATGCCCCTTGACTCTCCTTTTACAAATCCCCAGCTTGCAGTGCTTCAGAAGAGATCATCATCGGCTCAAAATGTAGCTTGTGCTGGGAAGTCGAGCTGCTGAAAGTTAGGTCTGTATGTATATCTGAGCAATAAACACTGAAAACATGCAACACTCAGCTCCACAATTAGAACAGACATTATCTCTCAGAACCGTGTTTCAGATCTCACCGGTTCTCTACCTCTCCCCTCTAGCTAGTCTCCATCTTCCTTCTGATCTGAGAAGGCCACTTCATAGCATGCATGTCACCCTCCTACTGCACAAATACCACACCAGCCTTCTGCTTATAGGCAAGAGTACCACCCCTGGTTCCCAACCCCCAGACTTTGTACATCCTGTGCCCCAGCTCAGTCCAGCCGGTTCACCCATCTTTAAACCTCCCCTGCCATATTTATGTTCCAGGCCTTACCAAGGGCACTCATCTTGTACCCCGGTCCAATCTGGTGAGTTCTCTGAACCCTATTCCATCTAAAGTTTTCCCAACCCCCCTAAACCCATCTCAGGTTGCATATCCTGTGTATCAGCCCAGCTGGTTAACCCTGCCTGCATTCTCCCCAACCCCCAAGCTTGGCCCTGGTCACACATCCTGTGCCACCTAGTGTGGTCAGCCTCTTTTACTCTAGCCCACCCACATCACATCAAACCTTGAGGCCTTGCCCAGGTCACACAGCCTGTGTCCATGTCTAATCCAGTGAGCCTGTTCCCTTCCCAATCCCCAGACAGCACAAGTCAGGTGTCTTGTGGGCCAGCCCAGTAAAATCAGTCCTACCAGAGAACTGGGAACCATTCCCAGCTTAGTCCTATCACACAGCCCATGTGCCACTTCAATCTAGTGAACCCTTGAGACCCTGGCCTGCCTGTAGTACATCCTGCCTCCAGGCCTAACTCAGGAAAAACATCTGAGTTCCCATCCAAGCTGGTGATTCACTGGAATGTCACCTGCCTGCACTATCCCCAATCCTCAGGCCTTGCTTCAGCCACACAGCTTGTATATCACCCTAAATAGTATCCTGAAGTCCAGCCTGCCCACGCCATCGCCACGTGCCCAGGAATAGCTTGGGTAGCACAGGTTACATACAGCTAAAGTAGATCTGGGTGTTTGCTCCACTCACATGCTTTCTTGCCTGCCACTGTTTCTCCTGTTCTTCAAATACAAAACCAACACTGAGTACCTGAAGGATTGACCTACCAACATCTCATACTTGACCTGAATTCAATCAAGCTTGGACAACACCTAGGTTCCACTCTACAGAAGCAGCATAGATTCTCATATCAGAAACACAGGGAAAAAAGCCCACATGGCACACCACCAGTGCAGCCTGGATGCCAAGACTGGCGAGGGGGTGCTGGGATTGAGACACAGAGGCTTCTTTTCAGGTGGAAGAACAGCAACCTTTATTCCCCCCCCCCCCCAGCTAAAGCCTTTTATACCTCTACTACTTCTGTGGAAAACCACCAGCCAGAAAGAACACAAACATCCTTGTCAATTACAGACCACAAGGAAGTTCTGCTGTTGGTCAGGAGGAGTGAGGGCAGCTAGATCACAACAAGTCCCCCCGTTTTATTTTCCCTGTCTTAGGTGGCATCCTGCCCCCAATTATTGCCCGTCAGTGGCTACCCGGACACATAGCCCTAAGCCAAGTATCCCCAGGACTGACAGCACCAACGAGCCAGACCAGTACTGCAACCATCTAGCATGCACTAACTGGGTGGTAAAATTAACAAAAGCAGTATTCCAAACCCCTTTCATATGATGGTTGAGTTCCATAACATTAGCAGAAGCATGCAACACAGTGCTATGAGTAACGCACATAACATGATAAAAGCTAGAACATGTTAACATTGAAAAGTTCAAAGACAGTCCACTTGCTCCTGAACCAGAGCCACTTGTTGGTTTAAGGTCAATATGCCCAATTGAATATTTCCATCCAAAGCATTGCTGAGTCTTTCAGCCAGCTGGTTGACAGTCTCAGCCATCTGCACAGTCTGGGAGAGAGCAACTCCGGCAACAGTATCTGTGGCGGCAGAGATAGCAATAACGGCAATCACAGCTGCGGTGATTCCAAGGTCTCTCTTCTGCTGATCTTCTGTGGTCCAGCACTTGTTGCCATATTTGCTGATACTCCTGACACCTCCATGGTGTTCCCCAGGCCGGGCACCGACTGGGCCAGGGCACCAAGCCTTTCGCTGCAGCCACCTATCAAAGCTCTGCTCCAGCTGCCTTCTGGCCCCAGCCGCACTCATTCTGGCTCCAAACTGCTGCATGGAGTGGAGCAGAACTCAGGGAAGCAGGCTCACTTCTCCAGAACCATTGAAGGGGCCCTACTTTAACAATCTTTTAGGGAATTTGGGCATCGTCAATCTGTCTGGCTACTTCCTGATGAGCGGGGGTGCTGCATTTTTGGTAGTATTTTACAACATTTCAGGGGGTCTCAGTGAATCAACCCACATAAATTTGCAATGAATCCACAGGTTCTCATCCTCTGTGGAGACAAAAGCAGAACCTCTTTTCCAAAGCATCAAATCCTTAGGCCCATATGTTAAAGTCAAAATACCGTTCTTAGCAGTTCCCAGAATCAAATATCTTTCTCCAGTCCAAAACACAAAAGACAACACAATCAACATAATAATATACATCTGTACATATTCTATCTTTTTGAGGCCCTCAATTCACCCTCCTGCCTCCTCTTTATTACTTCCCTACTGGCCAATCTTCCAGAGGGCATCCCTCAGAGCATCTCTGGAGATGAAAAAAAATACTCCTTTTAAGCTGACTTGGCTTGTTCCTAGTCTGGAACATTTAAACCTCCTCCCATAATAAACCAGGGGCTAACTTGAGCTATTGTTTGTACGAAATCTTCAGCTGCCTTCCTTGTTACTTCCATGCCTTGTTGTTTTAAGAGTTTCAGTTATTTTTTGAGGCCTTCAATTCACTCTCCCGCCTCTTCTTTATACTTGCTAGTCTTTTGGAGGGTGTCCCTCAGAGTATCTCTGGGGATGAGAAAAAAAACACATTATCTTCCCCAATATGCTCCTCAATTTAGCCAGCAGACGAGTGACCCTGTTCACGAATTCCCACTTTCCAGATCTCAGTGGAACCTCCACTTGCTGCACCAGTGGGGCTTGGATGCTGAGACTAGCAGGGATTGAGACACGGAGACTTCTTTTCAGGTGGAAGAACAACAACCTCCCCCCCCCCAGCTAAAGCCTTTTATACCTCTACTGCTTCTGTGGAAAACCACTGGCCAGAGAGAACACAAACATCCTTGTCAATTACAGACCACAAGGAAGTTCTGCTATTGGTCAGGGGGAGTGAGAACAGCTAGATCACAACAAAAGACCACAGGCAGGATACCTGAGAACATATTTCAGGGCCCATTTGTACTTGATCAATCCCTGTGGTTAAATTTGGGTCCTAGGACTCTTCTGTATGAGATTGAATCCCTCTGGCTTCTGTAAAAATGCAAAATGGGTTGCCTCAGATGACAGTAACAAAATAGCTAGGAATAGACCTAAGCAAGGAGGTGAAAGGCCTCTGTAGAAAAACTTTACATCTCTGAAGAAAGACGGAAAAGACACTAGAAGCCAGGCAGTGGTGGCATGTGCCTTTAATCCCAGCACTAGGGAGGCAGAGGCAGACAGATCTCTGTGAGTTTGAGGTCAGCCTCATCTACAAGAGCTAGTTCCAGGACAGGATCCAAAGCTACACAGAGAAACCCTGTCTCAAAAAGGAAGGAAGGAAGGAAGGAAGGAAGGAAGGAAGGAAGGAAGGAAGGAAGGAAGGTAAAAAAGGAAAAGAAAGGAAAAAAGATCCTAGACAATGAAAAGACTTCCCATGCCCCTAGATTAGTAGAATTAATATTGTAAAAATGACTGTTTGACCAAAAGCAATGTACAGATTCACTATAATCTCAACCAAAATCCACAGAAATAGAAAATAATCCTATAATTCATAGAAAAACAAAAAGACCCAGGATAGTCAAAGCAATCCTGAGCAAAAATAAAATTCTGGAGGGATTACAATTCTAGGTTACAAGTTACATAAAGAGTTATAGTAATGAAAACAGCATGGTACCAGTACAAAAATAGACATGCACACCAACAGAACAAAATAGAATACCCAAATATGAGTGCACATCTAATATTTGACAAATATGCAAAACATACTCCAGAGAAACTGCATCCTAAACCATTGGTGCTGGGAACCTGTAGGTCCAAATATAGAAGAATGAAAATAGATCCAAGGATTGGTTACTTTTCTGTTGCTGAATATCATAGTTAGGGTTTCTACTGCTGTGAAGAGATATCATGACCACAGCAACTCTTATGAAGGAAAACATTTAATTGGGACTGGATTACAGTTCAGAAGTTTAGTTCATTGTCATCATGGTGGGAAGCATGGCAGCATGCAGGCAGATGTGGTGCTGGGAGAAGTTAAGGGTTCTATATCTTGATCAGCAGGCAGCAGGAAGAGAGACACGATGGGCCTGACTTGAGTATCTGAAACCTCAAAGACCACCCCCAGTGACACACTTCCTCCAATGAGGCCACACCTCCTAACAGTGTTACTCCCTATGGCCCTATGAGGGCCATTTTCAATCTAACTACCACATTGTGATAAGGCACCATGACTTTGGCAACTTGTAGAAGAAAGAAATCATCTGGGTTTGTGGTTCCAGTGTGTTAGAGTCCATGATGGTGGAGAAAGTATGGCATTAAGTGGAAAGAATATGAAAACTAACATCTTGATCCAAAATCAAAAATCAGGGAGAGGACACACTGAAAGTGGCATAGTGCTTTTAAACTCATAGCTTACCCCCCTATATCCTGAGGCAAGGCCACACCACCTAAACCTCACCAAGGGACCAAAGCAAGCATTCAAATGTCTGAGTCGAAGGGTGTAGGCAAACTTTTGTTTCCTGCCTGCCAGTTCCCAAATAATGAACATAGACATTTAATATTAATTATAAATTAGCTCAGGCTTGTTACTAGCTAACTCATAAATTAACTCATTTATATTAATCTATATTTGTGATGTTACCTCTCTTTCATCTTGTACCTCCTGTTGCCTCTCTAAGACTGGCTGGCAACTCCACTGACTCTACCCTTCTTCTTCCCAGATGTATATAACATCACAAAGTTATATATAACAAAAACAGTTATTAAGTAAGAATTACAGTTACAGTATCCAACTCATTTGTATTTAGCAAACATAGAGAAAATACTCTATTAATTATCTTTGTGAGACTAAAGTTTTATACCTAATTTACCTTTTATCATAACTAAGAAAAAGTTTAACTTCAACTGTATCAAAGACACCAGAAGAGTGAAATGATACCTAACAACAGAGACATCTGCTGCCTGGACAGTCACCCAAAGTTCTTCTGTAATATTTGGATATCTAACTTAAGCCTATAAGGCTAGTATTTCTGACAGACTTTTGTGAGAAGCAATGAATTTTGAATGACTGTCCTACCTTGTCTTGGCAAAGTTTAACAGTCACTTTCTTTTGCATCCTGCTGTTCCAGTTTAGACAGTATACTGTCAGTAATTGAGGTAAGGGCTGTTTCTTGCCCAGTAGCTATCTTTTGCCACAAAAAGAGTAAATTCCATATGGAATTTCTTCTATGCCCATCAACTTCTCTGAAGTAGATTGGTGCTACCAGTAGCAGACAAATCTCATTATCATTAAAAAGCCTTATATTACTAAAACATTTTAAATACCATATTCTGGTAGGTCTTTAAAATGTTTGAAGACCATCTATCTATCTAAATATCTGAGCTTATTATTATTATAAATCAATTTACTTATAAATATATTCTGTTTATTAAAAGAAGCTGCCTCTTAAAAGAGCCACACCACTGTTTGGCACTAGTATCAAGCCTACCCATGAAAATATGGCTGAAAACATACCTAACATGACTATAAGTTTGAATACTATAGATAACTATTAATCTATATTTCTTAATTATACATTACATTTTTTAATGACCTGCAAAAGCACAATACCTGTGACAAGAATAGAAACATACATACAGTATAACAAAATTAACTTTACATTTATATCAATAAACCAATAATCCATACCAATGTACAACATTAATAGTTGTTTTTTGGATTAAAGTAAATTCAATAATCTACCCTTTTATCTCATTATTTCTACATTATATCCCCCTTTTTTCTTTCGAAACGAGATCATTGAATCTAACTCTTTTGGTTAGCTTTTTTCATACCATGAGCAATAATAATTTGCAAACGGGCCCCCCTACACCAAGCCAAACATCCATAACCCATCTTTTGGGAATGTGGACATTGTTTTCTCTATACTGACATCTTTGAGGGAACCTTGAGAAAATCAGGATAATTGTTAAGTCTTGGGTAGAGTATTTGTGAGGCCTGATCATCTTAGCCAGCAGACTTGAAGTTGTTCTAGATTCTGGGCCATCCATTGTTATTGGTGTCTGGTCCCCTTTCTCTGAAAATACACAGACTTTTAAAGGTAACATACATATCTGCATTAATACAAGTATAGACTGTACATTGCACACAGGTCAGCTAAAAATGACTTTTTGTTTTATGTTTGAGCAGGTAAAATATACATTCCATGTTTTGTAGCTTTTTAAAGGTTTAGTTCTTTATGTCTGTAGTTAAGATATTCAGGGAGTCTTCGTCCATCAAACATGATCATCTTTAACCTGGAATGAACCCACAACCTCTCACTTCCTATGGAAATAAAAGTATAGCCTCTCTCCCAAAACATCACTTCTTTAAAGTCAAGGTTTTTTAATATATATATTGGTTTAATTTAGCAGCTTTCATGATCCAATGTCTCTTAGCAGCCAAAAAAATTGAAAGACAACACAGGAACATACAGAGTCCAGTATTTTCTATCTTTATGTGGCTTTTTTCTTTTATATTATCTTACTCCATTTTAAGAACTTTATTCTATTATTTTATATGACTGTTTATACCCTTTTTATTTTTTCTCCCAGGCCTTTGTATATTTTTTAACACACTGAAATCTGTTTAGAGGTTTTTTTCATCTGGATCTGTCTTTGCTGAGTATCTGTATTGTTTTTTATCACATAAGGTGAATTTTAAACTGCTATATTTATTAGTCATTGGCATGGTTCAGCTTAGTGCATGGCATTAGCAGCTGGCCCCTCACCCCTTGGTTCCCTGAGAGCTTAGTTTCATGGCAGAGATATTGGCAAGAGTCACTTTTACCACCCCAGCTCTGGGAGTTGTTGGGTCCATACTGCCATCAAGTAGTCTACTGGCTGCTGCTCATTAACCCCATTTAAGGGTTCGGTAGCAGGGCCTCTTAAAAGAGTTGACCCCATGTTCACTGCTAGCACAGAGCCTCTTAAAGAAGTCAGACCACTGTTTGGTGTTTGTATCAGGCCTGCTCGAGGAAAAAACAGTTATCAGGAAGACACATTGGGCTCTGTTTTTCTGTGCTTAGAATCTTTTTTTAAGCTTTGTTAGGTCTTATATGGAAATATAAGCCCCATGTTGGGATGCCATTTGTAGGTGGACTTTTCTTTCCCATCCATCAATTCCCAAATAACCAACACGGACATTAAATATTAATTATAAATGCTCATCCAATAGCTCAGTTTTGTCACTAGCTAACTCTTACAACTTAAATTAACCCATTTATATTGATCTACATTCTGCCAAGTGGTATTACCTCTCCTTCATCTTGCATCTCCTGTTTGCTCTCTGTGTGTGGCTTGTAATTCCTCCTTCTTTTTCCCAGTGTCCTTGGTCTGGTTCTCCTGCCTAACTTTATCCTGTCAAGCTATTGGTTGGTCAACATTTTTATTAAACCAATCACAGCTACATATATTCACACAGTGTAAAGGAATATTCCACAATAAGAGACATTTCCCATTAAAATACCACAACTGATACCTATCACCCTGCACAACAAACAAACAAACAATCTTGTGAATCAAAGACATCAATATTAAACCTGAAATTCTAAAACTGCTAGAAAAGTAAAACATAGGGAGTACCATACACAATATAGATATAGGAAAGTGCTATATCTGAATAGGGCTCAAATTTGCCCAGAAATTAAGGTACAATTGACAAATGGAACCTCATAAAAATAAACAAAATAAAACACCTCTGTATGACAAAGGAAAAAAATTTTTAAAAAATTAAGCAAACAGAAAATCCACAGACTGGGAGAGAACCTTTGCAGGCATACATCTGATAGAGGATTACAATCCACAATATATTTAAAAAACAGAAACAAACAAAACAAAAGGTCAATAAGACAAATGACCCAATGAAAAATGGGCAATGGAGGTTGGAGAGCTTATCAGCAGTTCAGAGCAATTGTTGTTCTTATAGAGGGCTGGATTTTAGCTCCCAACACCCATACAGTGACTCACAACTACCCTTAACTTCAATTTCATGAGACCCAATGCCTTCTTCTGAGTTCCACAGACACCAGACATACATGTGGTCCACATGCATATGCAGCAAAGTCTTCACAGTCACACACAGAGAATAAAGTAAATGCATCCAAAGAATGAATGGGCTATGGATCTGACTGAGAGTTCTCAAAAAGGAGAAATAAAAATGGTTCAAAAATCCTTTAAATATGTCCATCATGTTTAGCAGTTAGGGAGATACAGATTAAAATTCCTTTTGAGGTTTCATCTCACCCCAGTCAGAATGGCCAAGATCAACAAAACAAGTGACAGCAAATGTTGGCGAGGGTGTTGGGGAAGGAGGGCACTAATCACCACTATAGAAATCAGCATGGAGGATTCTCAAAAACGTAAAAATAAATCGACCATAACACTCAGCTATATCACTCCTACACATATGCCCAAAGGACTTGACATTCAACTCAACAGACACTTATTTAGCCATATTCATCATCACTTTATTCAAAATAGCTAGGAAATTGAAACAATCTCAATGTCCTTTAACCCTTGAATAGATAATGAAAATGTTGCACATGTACACAATGGAATTATATTCAACTTTTTTAAAAAAATGAAGTAATAAAATTTCCAGATAAATGAATTTACCTCAAAAATATGGTATTGAATGAAGTAACCCAGAGCCAGAAAGACAAAGATCACATGCTACCTCTTATCTGTGGATCCAAGCTCTAGATCTTTAGATGTGAGTATATAACCTGGAGCAACTGAAGAAACCAGGAAAGTGAAAATGGATCATTTAGGAACAGAAGAGATCTAAAGAGGGAATACCAAGGTAAGAGGCTATGGGGGGGGGGAGATGGAAATGGGAGAGGGTTTTAACTGGAGAAAAGAGAGGCAGAGCAATACAGGAAGATGGAGAGAGGAGGGATAAATAGTATTAAGGCTGCTTGTAAAAACCATAAGTTTTGTTTATGTTTAAAATTACTTATAGTGTATATAAGTGTGTGTGTGTGTGTGTGTGTGTAGCTTAAATAAAGTTGTGGCACTTGGTATGATAATGATTCCCCTAAAGCCATAAAATACCTAAAAAAATCCCAGCACCAAGCATGAGAAACCTCATTTTGAATTATCAGGGGAGTTCAAAAGATCCCCCCAAAATAATATAGACTATTGCTGTTGATTGTCACTGACTTATACAGTTTGAAGACTAAGTTCCTATTTCTAAGATGTCCCACACTTCGGACCCAGGACTTGGAAGAACCAAACTGGATCTGACCAAAAAGCATCCTCACTGAGGACCAGCTCTCTTAGTACTAGAAGGTGTTCTGCAAGCTGCCAAGGGGAAAAAGCAATCAACAATCCTGCCTCACAGTGACGCATGTAAGTCACCACATTGTCCAGCATTTGTGAACTCCCTTTGCCTGGCTTAGCCCTAGACCGGGGTTTGGGAGCCATCTTTCCTTGGTCTGATTTAACAGCTCATCTACCAGATTTACTTTACCTAGCACAAGTCTCCTATTTCCTGTACTGGCCTGGTCTCAGGAAGGCCAGATAATCACATCAGACAAAACCAAAGGAGTTCACAAGCCCAGGTCAAATTTGGAAAAATAAAAACAACATGAATGGCCCTAACAGCGTCTCTCTCCCATCAAACCCATTAGTCCTATAGAAGTGTTCTCTAACGAGAACGACCTAGATGAACCCCAGGACACAGAACTTCAAAGGACAATCCCAACTTTAAGAAAGAATCCAAGGAATTTAAAGAAGACAGCAGCAAACACTCCACTGAACAACTCCAAGAGGAGAACAACACACGACTGAGTGGTGGCCAAGAAAACACAAATAGGCATCTAAAAGATAATTCAAGATTTGAAAACCAAATTCAGTGAAGCGATAGAAACACTGAAAAGAACACAGGTTGATAATGAGGGAGGGAACTCTGTGATCAAGTCAGATTTACTAACAGGTGCCAATCAGTAAAGTACACTCACAATCAGAACGAGGTAGCAACACTGCTGTTGATTTGCCATTGTTCCCAATGGTGATCCAGAAGGCCACCAACCCATGGCCTCAGCAAACCTTCCTCAGCCCAAGAATATTCACAACCCTTCTCCCCCACCTCTCTTATTCTTATCGGGTCAATTATCCCTAGAGAAGACCATGCCTATTGGGCCAAGCCACCCCAACACAATTGGCTATCAGACTGAATTCCCACAACAAGCTGAAATGAAGATGGAATAGAAACATTTATTACCCCAATTAGAAAAGTCAGGGGATTTGAAGGTAAAGGAGATGATCTAGACAACATAAGCCAAGAAAATGAAAAATTATTAAAAGCCAAAGGATAGGAGCATACATGAAAAGTGGGGCTTCTCTTTGTATCCTGGGGTAACCTCAAACCTACCACCCTCCTACCACATTCTCCCAGGAGCTGAGTGATAGGCTGTGCCATGCCCAGCTGACTCAGGGTTTCATTGGCATAGAATGGCCTAAGCCTAGCTGGTATGATATGCTTCAAACACAAAAGGATAATGGGAAATACCTTCATATTAAAAGACAGGCTAACAGAAAAGTTATCTCACATGAAAATCTCTGCTACAAACTTATTTATTTTATCTATTTTATTTTTAATTTTATTGGTTTTTTGAGACAGGGTTTCTCTGTGTAATAGCTCTGGCTGTCCTGGAACTCACTCTTGTAGACCTAGCTGGCCTTGAACTCACAAAGATCTGCCTGTCTCTGCCTCCCAAATGCTGGGATTAAAGGGGCGCACCACCACCACCTGGCTGTAAACTTTTTTAAAATTGATCATATGAAGTAAATTATATGAGCCTCACTTTCCAGTTGATATCATCCAGACAAGAAAGCTACCTCTAGCGTGAAAGGTTTAACAGAAAGGAAACCAAAACTCAACCTCCATCGATCTGACCTGTGTGTGTTATCCTACAGTCACACGCAATAAGACCATAACCTCCCCGCCTGTGACTAGGCCCAGGTAAGAGAATTTAACTTCTGGCTCCTGCTGGCTGAACAAGTTCTTGTGAAGACAAGGGCTTCCCTGGGCCATCACAGGAACTCAGCAAAGGGTCCAGAAGCCCTCCTAAGTCTTCTCTGACCCTGAGAGGCTCAAGTGGCCTCCAGTTCAAGTTTTCTAAGTCTCAGTTCAACAAAAGGAATCCAAGAGGAAGGTTTGGTTAATGTTACTCAGGTTTCAATCCCTTTCCAGCAGGGTTCTGTACACATTTATCTCATACTAAGCTAGACGGGGATCATATATGAAAGTTCTTTATAGGCTGAGCACCCCAATTCAGAAATCTTAAGTCTAAGTGCAGCATGGTATCAAGAGGTGAGAATCTCACCTTGTAAAACTTTCCTTTTATGCACACGATTACTTCAAAAACCTTATGACTGCCTTCATACTATGTGTGTATGATGAACATGGCTAATTAACTTAATAGCTACAATCACATTGTATGCTTTAAATATTACAATATCTGTAAGCTATATGTCAACAAATCTAGAAAAAAAATAACAAGTATATTTTAAATAAGAGTTCCTTATAACAATCCCTCTGCAAAAGCAGCAACAATTATTCCTTTTGTTCTGATAAACCAGTGACAAAATGGTGCTGAAGCTGACAAAGCTGGGTGAGTACACAGTGTTTGCTCACTAATGAGTACCACGGTCTTCCCGTATTACAGGAGTGATGGGACACTTGCTTCCTTGCCCTGGCCTGCTGTTTCCATAGCATCCCCAAACTAACCACAAACATAGTATCATTACGATAATGAAATCAGTGAGGTCACCAGACATTAACCGCTCCAATAAACAATTCACTGTGGGATTTTCTGTGCCCCTCTGTAGCCTGCTTACCAAGACATCCTAGATCTGAGAAAAAAAGAAACAGCTTCCTGCAGAGTGCAGGCATCACAGGAAGTAGACAGCCCACTCCCCCATGCTCCCACCTCCGCCCACCCGCCTTTATTGTAGGAAGAAATTGTCAGTTGCAGGGAGAACAAGATCTTTGCTTTGCCTCCATTCACCACAAATCTCTGCTTGGTGACTGCCAAGTTCCAAAAATTGTTTGGATGTAATAGGATAATGTCATTTTCCTTAATCTTATATGGAAGAGGCAAGCTTTTTGAATCCAAAAGTCAAGTGAGTATAGCAAGGGCCTCAGTGTGTGCCTGATCTCATATTTGCCTGCACTGGCTTCTACTCTCTCATGAAGGGGCAGGAGCTGTACTTACACGGGCAGCTGACTGTGCTGCAACTTTAGTGCACACTGTACAAATAAACACTAAGTCAACCCAAGCCCAGAGTCCTCGCTTCTGCTGCCTCCCTCTCCTCCTCTAGAGTTATATAAGAAGCAATTGCATCCTGAGTCTCGAACCCACTCCTGAGTACTGATTCATCTCCCTGAGTGAGCTCTGACTAGTTAAGTTTTGAAGGATGTCTCATCTGATCAGACAAATGAGTCTTTTGAAATCACACGAAGTTATCGTTAAGTCATGCTAGTCACCCACAGTTCAATCGCATGCCACTAGGTCTCTGCAAAGAGTTGGAGAACTCCGAGTGGGTGGGATTCGGCTTTGAAGCAGTCGCTGAGAAGGTGACCCTTTCTTTAATTCTGGTGCTTAGTTAAAATTCAGGAAGGAGAGTCACGCTGGCTATTCAAGGCAGCTTGGAAACTGCATGTGTAAACACAGAGCATGTGATTTTCACACCTTTAGCTGAAATAATTTACATTTTTACAATGCTGTGACCACTGTGTGCAAATAAAACACCACATCTAGTGTTTTCTCGGGAGCCAAGAGTTATATAGTAAAATTTCTGCCTTCATTTGAAACCGGGCCTCAGAGCGTATTCTGCACGACTTCCTCCATTCTCCAGGTGACAGCCAGGGGTGGGGTACCGCAGGAAAACAAAGGCAAGTCCAAGGGTCTTGTCCTCTAGGAGTTCATATCCTAGACAATGGAAATGGCACAAGACATCGGCTAAAAAAACGAGTTATTTCTCTACAAAGGTGTCCCTGTGAGACTGCAGCTCTGATGGATAGGCTTTAGCAGGTGACAAAAAGAAAGTGGACCTTAAGGATGAAGGGAATTTCGCCTGGGAGAGAATGAGGAGTGTGGCCTTCCACCTAGACAGAATAACAGCAAAATCAGAACGGAGGCACAAAACGTTTAGCCAAACAGAGACTAGGGCCTAGGAGATGGCTCAGAGGTTAAGAAAACTAGCTGCCCTTGCAGAGGACCCAGGTTCAATTCCCAGCATGCACATGGTGACTGACAATCATCTGTAACTCAGTTCCAAGGGATCCAATGCCATCTTCTGGACTCTTTAGACACCAGGCAAGCATATGGTGTATATACTCACATACAGGCAAACACTCATGTGCATAAACAAATTTTTAAAACAAATTACACATTTAGATAAACCCTGGAGGAGTCACACTTGCATTTCCTCCTAGAGTGTGCTTAGAGCACAAGGAATTCTCACACTCTCCTTCAGGGCATGTCAGTCCCTGCTGGAGCTGTAGTCACTATGGTTTCATAGACAGGCCACAGGGATAGACCATCACTGACCTGGCCACTGGCGCATGGTTTCCAATGTATTCTGCATGGCGAAATCTTACTGATTCTCTTACACATTGCATTTTTTTGGGTAAGAAAAACTTTATGGAGTCTTAATGTTTGTTTAGAAAATGGGTTCCTTGAGTCCACTGTAAAGAGCAGCAGCAGGCTATACAGCAACATTCTGCGTAACCTAGAACAATGTTCAAAGCTGCTATACGCTGTAGAGTCAGGCTTCTTAAATTCTCCCCACATGGGACTCTTTTTCACCTGAGAAAACTTATGTTGTGCTGGTGTCCTAGTGAGGGTAACTATGGCTGTGTTGAAATACCATGATCAAAAGGAAGCCTATGTTTCCCCATCACTGTCCATGATGGAAGGACGTCAAGGCAGGACATCAAACAGGGCAGGATCCCAGAGGCAAGGGCTGATGCAGAGGCCATGGAGGAGTGCTGTGCTCTAGTTTGCTCAACATGGCTTGCTCAGCCTGCTTACAGAACCCAGGACCATCTGCTCAGGGATGGCACCACCCACCATGGACTGGGCCCTCCTCCATCAATCACTAATTAAGAAAATGTCCTACAGGCATTTTTCAATTGAGGTTCCCTCCTCTCAGATGATGCTAGCTTGTGTCAAGTTGACATAAAACTACCCAGCACATTTGGATGTATAAGAATACATAATAGGCACACAAATCAAACATTTACTGATAATAAATCACAAATACTTATTAGTTAATATACATATAGTTTTATCATTTCTTAAAGACTAAAGCAATTGCATACTCTTAAGATGGATGTGTTTGTATATTTTTATATAAAGAAGAAAACTTGGGACTGAGGAGATGGTTCCTGGGTTAAGTGCTTGCCACACACGTATGAGGAACTGAGTTTGCCTCACCAGAATCCATGTATATATAGTCAGGCAGGGTAGTGTGTCTGCAATCCTAGGATTCTTCCAGAGATGGGAGAAGGAAACAGGAGAATCCCTGGGACCTCAAGGGCCAGGTAGGCTGGCATTTCCAGAGAAAACAATGAAAGAACTCTGTCTCCAACACAGTAAAATCAACACTAGAAGTTGTTATCTGACCTTTACATGGATACCGTAGTATGCATACAACTGCAATCACATGTGTGAACAAATATGCACACACCCATACACACACATTACCAATATACATGAGAACTAAATCTTGGCTGCGTGTGTGATACAGCAGGACCATCTTCAGTGTTTCTCAGAGTTCATCAGTGGTTTAATTTTGCAATGTCAATATTGAAAATGCCAGCTCATGTAATTACAAAACATAAAAAGGAGAAGTACATTTAGAGCCATTTCAGAAACTGCTGAAAGTTCTGTTTTAAGCCAAAAATCAATGCATTTAATGATTTTTGTAAAACCCTAGTCAGAAATTCAAACAGCAACTTTTAAAATCAAGCATTCGACACAATGCAATCCAAAGATAAACTATTTTGATACACACTAACGAGGAATGGCAGTAGGAAAATATTGGAAGCCTTTGTTTCCCTTAATTAAATCGTGTTTCTAAAGGAGCAGAAAACCTTGTACATACAGAGAAAACACTGCAGGTAATGACAAACAATATTCTTGAACCCAAGCCAAGCTATTTCAGGCATCATTCGTTGGCACTGTGTAGTGTGCAAAATGTATATATCCATGTCCAGAGTCAGGGCTATAGTAGAGTCACCAGCGCAAAACAGGCGAGCACTGCCAGGAACATCTCAGATTCAACACACAATTTTTAATTTATTCTTTGCACATCCAGAAACCATTTACTATTGTCAAGTTTCTCACAACAGTCACATTTAGTTATGCAATCCCATATGGTTATCATGACCCATAGTTTAAGAAACTAAACTTAGCTGGGTGGTGGTGGCGCATGCCTTTAATCTCAGCACTCGGGAGGCAGAGGCAGGCAGATCTCTGTGAATTCAAGTCCAGACTGCTCTACAGAGTGAGTTCAGGACTATCTCCAAAGCTACTGTGTAACACTGTCTTGAAAAAAATGGGGGAGGAGAAGCTAAACTTGCATATGATGGCTCGGCCCCCTAATTCTACCACTCAAGAGTCAGAGGCAGGCAGATCTCTGTGAGTTCAAAGCCTGTCTGTCGAGACGAGTTTCAGGCCAGCTAGAGCTACACAATGAGACTGTCTCAAAGAACAAGCACAAACAAAAAAAAAATGGGTAAATTTCCAGTGTCCCTACAAGCCCACATAAGTATCCCCAGTTAAACTCATTGGTTCATACACACACACACACACATACATACACACACACACACACACACACACACACACACGAAGGAAGCAGAGGCATAAGGGAGATTAGGAAGGAGACAAATTATGACAAAGAATAAAGATGCTCATGAATGGAAATAATCAAACCTGCTATTTTGTACAGTAACAAATATAATCTTAAAAATTGTTTAAGTGAAATAAAGCTTCTGTGGAAAACCACCATCCAGAAAGAACACAAACAGCCTTGTCAATTACAGACCACAAGGAAGTTCCGCTGTCGGTCATGGGGAGTGAGGGCAACTAGATCACAACAAAGTGAAATAAGTATATAAACTTTATTTCAAAAGCATACATGAGTAGCTGGGGTGGTAGAAGCAAAGAAGGAAAAGGAAAAGGAGCAGAAACTGGGATGAAGGGAGTCCAGAATTCCTAAGATACAGCCAAGACTCTTCAGCACGACCCCATCCTTCTGTGATCTAGTCTCAATTTCTTAATTTGAGTCTTAATTCTATTTTCATAATTTTCTACTGCTTTTCTTGTGATATCTCCTTTGAGGTAAGATGGCATCTCATCAGTAGGAAACACTCAAGGCCAAGGGATTCTAAAAGAAGAAAACATAAGGATTCCTCCAAGGCAGGGATCAAGTGACACAACGCCTCATGACATAACTTGTGGATGGGAAAAACACTTCTTATAAACATTCATTTGTCTCTCGGTGAAGACCGATTATTGAGTTTAAAACTCAAAATTAAAATCTTAACAAGATTGGACTCTGTAAACATGTAATATAATTATCATCACTATTTAAAGCAATCATTTATTTGCTCAGGAAATGTGTACTAAGTGTCCTTGATGTTCTGGGCTCAGTCCTTGGGGAAACCATGGTAAACATGACAGAGTTTATAGAAGCTCGAATGGCAATGCTAAAATGGTTAGCTGGAAGAGCTGTGCTCACACGCCCACACTCCAGTTGGAGTTTACTCTAGGTAACTAGGTAAGGACTAGAAGGCAGACTCTCCCAGGCACTATCGGCAGATTGGCCATACGTAGGTTTCACTTGTTCTTCTGAAGCCAGTGATTTCCCTAAAGACTGCTAAATTTCCTAAGAAGGAGGATGTGGTTGGTTTCATTACTGCTCCTGTTTCTCCTCCCATGATAAACTGCTGTCAGCTCTTTCTGAGTTATTTCCAGTTATACCTTTAAACAAGAGTAATCTCAGCTGCCACAAGGATGTGAAGCCTCGAGTAAGATCTTTATGGGAATCAACTTGAGCAGCTTAATAGAAAGGTAAACTTGATGCTAATAATGTTACCAGTGCAGTTAACAAAGTCAGACATATCTAGAACCAAGGCCAGAAAAGACCGTGGGAACCAGACAGTGCTCCTCAGGAAAGACTGTGGAAACCTAGACAGTGCTCCTCAGGAAAGACCATGGGAACCAGACAGTGCTCCTCAGGAAAGACTGGAAACCTAGACAGTGCTCCTCAGGAAAGACTGTGGGAACCCAGACAGTGCTCCTCAGGAAATACAGTGGGAACCCAGACAGTGCTCTTCAGGAAAGACCATGGGAACCAGACAATGCTCCTCAGGAAATACCATGGGAACCCAAACAATGCTCCTCAGGAAATACCATGGGAACCCAAACAATGCTCCTCAGGAAAGACCATGGGAACCAGACAGTGCTCCTCAGGAAAGACTATGGGAACCCAGACAGTGCCCCTTTCCACTTGGCCTCAACCTCCACCTTTTTCAAGCCATATTTCCTATATGGTTTCCAACTGCTTGAGTTTTTGCCTCCTGAGCTCCAGATATAAAGCACTACCATATTGCTAGACCCCAGAACTGAGACTTGAATTGTCTCACCCTAGATATACGCTTCTTCAGCTGACAGCAACAGAGAGCTGGTATCCACTACACAAACATGGTACTAGGATCAGGACACTCTGGGAGGTACTGAAAGCTGGGGAGAGCATTTAAAATGTAGGCTTTTTAGTTTTTTGTCAGATTGGCATAGATGGGAAGTGAAAATCTAAATTGAGAAAATCTCCCCAACCAGACCGATCCACAGGCAAGTTTTCTTGATTAATGGTTGATGTGAGAAGGCCCCAGCTCACTGTGGGCCATGCCACTCCTGGGCAAGTGGTCCTGCATAGTTTGAGAAAGCAATAGGGAGCAAGCCAGTAAGTAGTGTTCCTTATGGCCTCTCCTTCAGTTCCTACCTCTTGGTTCCTGTCTTGAATTCCTTCCTTGACTCTCCTCACTGATGGTCTCTTAGTCACTGTTCTAGTGCTGTGAAGAGACACGGCAACCAAGGTAACTCTTAAGAAAGCATTGAATTGTGGGCTTGCTTAGAGTTTCAGAGGCTTGGTCCATTATCATCATGGCAGAGAACATGGTAGCAAGCAGTCACGGTGCTGGAGAAGTAGCTGAGAGCTCTTAGCTTCCTGATTTGCAGAGAGAGAGATAGAGAGAAACAAAACAAACTAAAACAAGACTGGACCTGGCATGGACTTTTGAAATCTTAAAGTCCACCCCCAATGATACACTTCCTCCAACAAGGCCACACTTGCTAACCCTTCTAGTCTTCCTCAAAAGTGCCTCTCCCTGATGATTAAGCATGCAAATATAAGAGCCTAGGAGGGCTATTCTTATTCGGAACACCACAGACTGTGGCCTGGAAGGTTTTGTGTGTTTTTTTTTTCACACTGAAAATTTATTAATGGCCCTGTTACTAAAATTTCTTCTCAGGAAGACATAGGTGACATCTACCCCCTTCTCTTGAGGACTCATTGAAAAACCGAGGCATGAGGACCTTTACAGAGCAGAGGTCCGTGGTTACCTGGGGTGTGGGCCCTCTTGCCCCGTGGCTGCACCTGGAAACCCCTAACCAGCAGGGATGAGGGCTTCCTCACAGCTGCACAGATGGAGGCCCTGGAGTCTCACCTGGCCTATGTGTATGCTCAGCCCCTACCCCCAGCCAGGTGAAGAGTTGTCAGATGATTGGGAGTAGTTGGATACTGGGGGGAGGGGTGTCAACAAGCCCAGCTGGAATGATCTTTTGCAAGAGAACCACCTAAGGACAGAAGCTCAGGACAGACCCCAATAAGCTTTGGTTTATGTGAGCTGCATCTATTGATATTTACCACAGAATGCATTAAAACTGAGAAATGTTTAAAATATTTACTAATTCATCATAAATACAAACACCTGAGTAAATAATATTCTTTTTTTTTTTGGTTTTTCGAGACAGGGTTTCCCTGTAGCTTTGGAGCCTGTCCTGGAACTCACTCTGTAGACCAGGCTGGCCTTGAACTCACAGAGATCTGCCTGCCTCTGCCTCCCGAGTGCTGGGATTAAAGGTGTGCGCCACCACCGCCTGGCAATATTCTTAAACATTACATTTTCATACATAAAAAATTATTTTATGAGGGGGTGGCACTGAAAGACCCGGATAAATCCAGACCCCACTAGCAGGAAGAATAGGGCCAAAAACCTAGCAGGGAAAGAAGAACCAAAAATCTAAGTTAGCTGGTTCAGTGACTCTGTTCCAGGAACTAGCTGACCATAAAGTTAGATTATAATCTTGAGTTCTTGGGGGGGGGGGGTTATCCCAAGACTCGAGTGAGAGTCTCCTCACTCTGGGGGTCTTTCAGCACCTTTATATTTTTGCAAATCTATTTTACTGTCCCAGTTTATAGAAGGCAGGCATATTATTGCCACATTTCCTCCTGCTTCAAATCTGTTGTGATATCTTGCATTAGACTCTCAAGAAATGATGAGAAAGGAAAAAATAATGCTTTAGTCTTATAAGCACACAGGCCCTCAGCACTCTGAGGATGGCTATATTAGAAATCACCTGCTCCCTGCTCTAAGTGGACAATTAAAGCACCATGGTTTTTCCTAAGTACTTTGTTTCTTATTTCATAAAGATTGACTTGAACAGTTTGTTTCGATGTATTAATCAGATTTTTATCATTTTTATTAATGGATGAACTATGGAACTTGTTAATTTTGATTGATCTACAGGATGTGGCAGTTCCTAGAAAGAGTGCTACTGAACAAAGTAGATCCAGAATTAAAACCCCTCTAGAAATTTGCTGTGTGACTCCATGAAAGTCCTTTATGCTTGTTTGTAAATAGCTATAAAAATGATACTTGTTGGGAATGAGGATGAATGAGATAGTGCATTGAAATACTTGATATAATGCCTAACTACGGTGGGTTATCCAATATGCTTGCTGATGAAAGTCATGAGGCACAGCCCCTGGGAACCTGTGGAAGTATCCAGGCCTTTGTGCTCCCCAGCAAAAAGTTAGAACAGGGACGTGTGGATAGAGGTAGAAACCGAGACTGTTAAGACAAGGAAAGTACTCCCAAGAGTAGGAATGGGCTAATGAGCTAACAGGGTAAAGCCAAAAATTCTGTAGACCCTGAGGTGGGAGTCTAGAGAGGCAGGGAAATCTTAGGACCGTGAAAAGGGGGGAAAAAGGGGGAGTTTCCCTGACTCTGTGATCTAGTTAAAGTCTTTGGCAGCAAAGGAGCAAGAATTTCAGCACAATTAATAACTGCTGGAGGCCTTTCTCCCTTCCAACCATAAACCCACAGTTTATAGATAATCTCACCCAAAACCCCATTTACAGGGAAAGGACATGTATTAAATCCCTTGTCCATCTTAATGGCTCCTGGTTTTACCTGATCAGAGCGTAATTCCACCCCACTTGATCTATCTCAGAAATTGCTTTTATCAAATGGGGGAAAGGGAGAGTTAAGTCACTGAAATGCTATATGTGGATAATGCTAAGACTGTTAATTGCTCACTCTCTGGTAGCAGCCATGCACACACTTGGGTAAATCTTACTTTCCCCACGCTCCCTTGAGAAGTCTGTACCCTCCCCATCACGGGAATATCTTACTTTCTTCTGAATACTGCTTTAAGCCTGCGTTAAAATATCATTAATAAAATTTCCAGCAAGGCTTCACTAACCCCTTAGTGTTAGAATTCTTTTCAACGTTGAAGGTTTGGCCTGAGTAGAGAGCTCCTCACTATGGCAATGTGAGGCTGTGCCACTGTCCTCTCACAGCCGCCAGAGGGTGTGCACTTTTATGAACATTTGCACGCACCTGCCGTTCCCCACATCTGTTTATTATAGACTTTATTTGCCCCTGCTGTGCTCCTCAGATGAAGCCCAAGTGAGGAAGGGCTCCCAGCCTTTTGAAGTTGGCCTGCGCGTGCTGCATTTGTTGTACGAAGCCCTGGCAGTGTGTCTTTCCACTCTGTCTACTGGCCTTCTGCCTACGAATCTTGATGCTTTGTCTCCAGTCCTTATTCTTCCGCTACAGTTTGTATTATTCTGCATGACTTAGCAAATTAGGCATAATGTCATTAAGATGACTTCGTCTTTATGCTTGGAGACATGTGATGACTTGTGTCCTGTATCTTAGGTGTCCCTACCCCACAGGTAAACATGACATGAAATGTCACCACGACAATGGCTATTGGACCCTACTAGGGAGAAAATCTGAGTCGATCTCTGTCCCTGTAGCTTACTCAGGCAATGGGTGGTCTCCTGAAGATACTCTCAATCTGGAAAATCTAAAAGATATTTGGCCCTAGTGATAGCAATATGGGAGTTATTCTCACACTCTCCTGTTGTGCCTTGGCCAAAAAATTTATTTACTGAAAGTTTAAGCACAATTTTCTTTTCAATTTTAAAAAACAATGACAACAATAACAACAAAAATCCTTCCTGATTAGTTACTTTGAACCCCAATACTACATTTCATTCTTTATTTTTTCATTCTGTTCCAAATCAATATAAAAAAGGGGGGAAGAGACTTATGAGTCCTTGTGTAGCCCTGCATTCCCATCAAATCCCACCAAAATAAGAAATGACAACCATTCTTGAGTATACTACAAAGTTTCTTAAGCTGTGCTTTACAAACCTTTGGCTGAAGATAGAAACTGTTGTCTCATTTTCATTACCTTGTGGCAACATTTTCTTATAAAATGAAACAGAAAGATATTCCTCAGAAACTTGGAAACTTTCTGAGTGGCCTTAAATAACAAAGGTATATCCCCAAAGGCCATGGATATACATGAGAAAGGAGGGTAACTAGGTCCTGTGTGCTCACCTGGGCCCGGAGCCACAGCATCCAGCCAAACATGAACCCAGGTTTGGGAATTAACAGGACATGGAAAAGAGCTGGGAAATAACTCAGTAAGTTGGCAACATATGATTGGCTAATTTGAAGAATATCCTTTTCTTCTGTTACTTTTTTAGTCTAAAATGTTTTTCCATAAGTTATTTTTTTCTATGAGAAAATGTTTACATTCTTCTACAATCTATAATCTTCAAAACAACTAGAATCTCATGTCAACAAAACAGCAGTCTGCAACTATATAAATCAGAACAACAGTTTGAAGACTTTAACCAGCAGCCTACCAAAAGACATCCTGATAAACCAATTAAAATGTTCATGTTGGGTTCTAATAATAAAATGCTTATTTATTAAAAAGCTAAAAGATTAAAAGTTGTTTGTAGTTTGGAATTTACAACTCCCTACAGCTCCCAGGTCAGGGGTTTCAAAGAATGTAGTGGAAGTAGGTTCTGATAGTGTCTTTCCTGCTTGTGTAAATGTTTTGCCTCTTGTCAAAGACATTGTGGTGTTTGGTCATCCAGGATATACTCAAGGAAATACAGTGGTTCTTGTTTTATTTTAATTAAAAACAAAACAAAAACAAAAATCTGACATTGGATTGAGTAAATAACAGGAATGTGAATCCTCAAAAACATTATATTATTTTATCATCTTTTTTCATAAGCTACACTTATACATTTTATGTGCTAATGATGAGGAGAATAAATAGAAAATGGCCAAGAAGTTTAGAGCAAGAACCCCAAAAGCAGATGCTCTAATCTAGGTCAAAAGTCAGAAGTGCCATTGGTTCTGTTCTTGCTGGACGCCATTGTGAATGAAGCTGAAGATCTCATTCCAACTGAAGCTCTGCTCTCTTCTGGTAAGCAGCTCTGAACTATACCCATAGATTTTTACTGTAGAAATGGTCTATATGGTCACAATTTTCGGGTCTCAACTCTTGAAGTGGGATGGTTCAGGGATTAGCAGGCTTGGAGACTATTGAGGATGGACCCTCTCTCACCATCTACTTTGGTTCCCAGGTAATGTGAGAAAGGGAAGCTCCACAATTGCCCCTCCTTAGAACTTGAAGCACCACGTGAAAGGGTGGGGTTATCAGGGTTCTGGCCCTGAGTGGAGACATGACATTCTGATCTGCTCCAAAGATTAGAGCATTACATAGTATTGACTCCTCCCTGCTTGGTTCTGTCAACTACCTGGCTAGAAGATCATCTCTCAGGAAGTCTGATTTACCTAGAGCCATGCTAAGGAGATGGGAGGAATAATTATCCCCTAAATAAGATAATGTACTTTTTCGTCCAGGACCACCCCCTGAGTTCAGTGTACTCACTTAAGGAAATACCACATATAGTTTTTCTAAGCTGCCCACTTTTCTGAGTTACTCAGAAAAATATAACATAACATAACTCAGAAGACAATGCTGATTAAACATAAAATTCAGCATCTTCTTCCTCTGTATACCATAGAGATCCAAAGCAACCAGTCCTCACCATTCAGTGTAACAGGTTAATCCAAGGCAACATTGCAGACTTTTCCAGATGATGATATATAATAAAGGGTTGTGAGGTTTTTAAATCATAAACATTAATTTCTTATCTGTACAGAGACAAAAAGAATCCCTCTGGGATTGTGTCACAAAGTAATGAATATTATGTTTCCCACTCCACTCCACTCTTCTACCACAGTTTCCTACATACTTTAGATGTATTCCTACATACTTGGTATTTACACATTGAGCAAATTACTGTAAATAAGAATATGGAGGATGACATTTATAAGGAGGCCCAAAAAATTGTTATTAAAGTGATACAGAATTTCCATTTTTTGTGGAAATAGAAAAAATAACTAGAGTATTGAAATTTTTCCAGTGATTTAAGACTACCCGTGGAAACTGTTCAATTTTATTAAAAGTATTATCTTCAGACCTTTGTGACTAATTCACTTATAACATAAAAATTCTTAAATTTCTGTCTTTATTATGAATACTGCTTTTTGAAGCCTAGAAGTATTTTTCATGTTACTTTGGGTTGGATGGTGGGAATTGTAAATGGAAGTTTCTGTCCCACCCAATCCCACAGCTGTACACACAGAAGCTTATATTAATTATAAACTGTTTGGCCTATTGTTCAGGCTTACTACTAACTACCCCTTACAACTTAAATTAACTCATAATTCTTATCTATGTTTAGCCACATGTATTGGTACTTTTTCTCAATAATGCATTCTCATCTTGCTTCCTCTCTACCTGGCTGATGACTGACTCTCTGCATTTCCTCTTCCCAGAATTCTCCTAATCTGGTTGTCCCGCCTGTACTTTCTGCCTGGCTACTGGCCATTCAGTGCTTTGCTAAACCAATATGAGTGACAAATCTTTATAGTGTTCAAGAGCATTATCCCACAGCATGGAGTGTTTTGTGTTTGTTTTTGGTTTTGTTGTTATCAATGTTGTTTTGTTTTCTGTTTTGTTTTTGATAAACAAATGCTCTACTATATCTAACCCAAAGACATACCCAGTCTGACCATGAGCTTGTGAACCCTCTTCCTCATCTTATTTGGTTCTTTGGTGCTTGTCTACCTGCACAGGGTAGATCACAATCCCCCAAAATAAAATGCCACATGTAGTCCAAGCTGACTTAGAGCTCACTATATAATCAAAGATGACCTCAAACACCTGATTCTCCTGTCTCTATCACCCTTAGAGTTTCTATTGCTGTGAAGAGACACCATGACCACAGTAACTCTTACAATGGAAAACATTTAATTGGGGTGGCTCACCTACAGATCAGAGGTTCAGTCCATTATCATCATTGTGGGATATGGTGACATGCAGGCAGACATGGTGCTGGAGAAGGAACTGAGAGTCCTACATCTTGAGGCAACAGGAAGTGGTCTGAGACACTAGATGGTATCTTGAGCATATATGAGACTTCAAAATCTGCCTCCACAGTAACACACTTCCTTCAACAAGACCACACCTACTTCAATAAGGCCATACCTCCTAATAGTGCCACTCCTTATGAGATTATGAGGGCCAATTACATTCAGACTACCACATTCTACTCCCTCATCCCCATAAGCTTGTAACAATATCATAATGGAAAATACATTTAGTACAGGTTCAAAAGTCCCCATTGTCTACCATTGTCTCAACAATATTTAAAAGTCCAAAGTTCAAAGTCTCTTCAAGATTCATGTAATCTCTTAATTGTAATCCTTGTAAAATCAAAAGCAAAAAGCAGATCACATACTTCCAACATACAAAGACACAGGATATACATTACTGTTCCAAAAACATAAGGAAGGAAGCAGAACAAGGAAATATCAAAGCAAGACAAAAAAATCAAGTGAACAAACTCCAAACTCTACATCTCCCTATCAAAATGCCCTTCAGATCTTCAATTCCCTTCAGCGTTGTTGACTAAAACATGTTTGCATTCCCTCTTGGCAGCTCTCCTCAGCCGGTATTCCATGGCCCTGGCATCTCCAACATCTTTGGGTCTCCAAGGCAATCCAGACTTCAACTTCACAGCTTTATGCAATGGCCTCTCTGGGCCTCCATTCAGGGATACCTTTGACACATGCCTGATCTCAGTGGCTCTCATTAGTCATGGGGGCAAATTCCACAGCCCCTTTCTTCTATCCTTAAGTCCAGAACCACGTGGCTGAAGCTGTCAAGTTCTGCTACTTACTGGAGCTGAAACATGACCACCTTGTTCAATTACATCTCACCAACTTTCTGTTTTCAATGGTTAGGCCAAGCTGGCCTCAAACTCAAAGTTCCAACAACCTCTGGCTTCCCAGGGTGGGAATTAAAGGCATGTACTGTCACACCTGGTTCTAAGTTTTTCTTTAATTCCTTTTCACAACTTGAAAACTTAGCTGGGTGGGATCTTGCCTTGAAATCACTACTCCCTTTATCCCATTTCTTAATCAATTTGTTTCCTTGAACACAGGACTTAGCCCCACTCCATTTGGGGGAGGTTGTTCCTTTTCTCCTTAAATTTTACATTTTGTAATTTATCCTGCTCATCTTGCTCCTTTCATTATAAATCTTTCTTAGTTTTACCACTAAAAACCACATGACAACAGAGTTTGTACTGAGCTGTTTTGAGATTTCCTCTGCCAACAGAATTAACACAAATCTCTTCACTTTAGCCTCAGGCAAACTTTTTGGACAAGGGCAAAAAGCAGCCACTTTCTACACCAAAATGTCAAAAGAACAATTTCTAGCCAGGCGTTGATAGTACATGCCTTTAATCCTAGCACTTGGGAGACAAAGGCAGGCAGATCTCTGTGAATTTGACACCAGCCTGTTCTACAGAGTGTATGCCTGCATGCCACCATATCCCACCATGATGATAATAGACTGAACCTCTGAAACTCTAAGCCAGCCCGAATTAAATGTTTTCCTTTACAAGAGTTACCATGGTCATGCTGTCTCTTCACAGAAATAGAAACCCTGACTAAGATAACCACCACACCTGGCCTAACAGTTCTGATATTGAATTAAATGTTTCTTATCAGTTGGTCTGTCAGTGGTAAGAGGACTGAGACACAGACTTACGTGGTCACCCTCAGCGGCCTGGGGAGTTTCCTAAATCTCTTAGGAACTTGTGATTTCTACACAGGAAAGAACTTCAGACCTAACCAGTTGGAAGCCGAATTGGTTATTTTATTAATGTTATTTTAATATGAACTTAAAGCATGAGGATTTGGAGAAAGAAAGAAAGAAAGAAAGAAAGAAAGAAAGAAAGAAAGAAAGAAAGAAAGAAAGAAAGAAAAAAGGAAAGGAGGGAAAGAAGGAAGGAAGAAAGAAAGGAAGCCATGCAAGTGTGGGTGTGTGCTCCTCAAAAGGAGAGTCACACGAAGCAAGACATACCAAATGAGATATGGTCTCACCACTACTTATCTTAGCCATAATTGTCTTGTTCATGGCTCTCAAGTTACATTCAAAAGGACACTAAGAATCCTTTTCTCCCTTTACTCTCTGTTTGGTAAGTGAGACTACAGGGTGGTCTGAGGAGAACTCATGGGGTTATAATCTAATCAGAAAGAACTAGAACTTGCTAGTCTTCCACAAGGAATGTGGTAAGTGTCGTTTCTCTACAAACGGGGTTTCTGCTGAGATGCCTAGAAAATGTTAGGTTTGTGGTTGGGGAAGTAGAAAGGCCCCAAGGAATAGTTAATTATACTGGAATTCTTGCTTCTCTATTGTCAAGAACCTTCCACAGACTCCTGGGTAAAAGACTCCTTTCTTTTCTCATGTCCCCCAAAATGTCTGCCCTTCTATCCTGCCTCAAATCCACCATATTATATTTAAAAAAATAAGAAATCAAGATACACAATCATCAGACAAGATTAGACGGCACATTTCCTTTTCTGTTCCATTATGGCAGTATAGTTGCCATGACTAAATAAACCCTCCCTAAAGAAACAGTATGAATTCTAGATAAGTACACACATACACAGAGAGAGAGAGACATGAAGCCCCTTTGAAGGTAATGAACAGCATATAAAACTGAAGGTGCTCAATTTTTGTCTTGTTTGTCTTTGTTTTGTTTTGACATGGTCTTGCTCTACAGTCCTGACTAGCCCAAAACTTTTTACATAGAGCAAGATAACCTCAAACTTGTGGCTCTCCTCTTGTGTCTGCCTCCAGAATGGTGGAATAATAGGCACACACTACCTCTGGTAGTTTTCAAAGGAAGGATATGACATTGGATACTTGCTCTTTTTGGTTTTGAAGCAGGTTTTCACGATATAGCCCTAGTTAGCCTGGAACTCGCAGAGAATTGCCTGCCTCTGCCTTCAGAGTACTGGGGTTAAAAGCATAGTTCACCATACCTAGAAACATCTTTTTTTATGAGAATATTAGAATTGAAATACAAAGCAGATCCAGCAAGATAGCCCAGCAAACAAACCTGACAACCTGAGTTTGATCCTCACAGGACACAGTAGAAGGAAATACCAGACTCCTGAAAGTTGTCCTCTGACCTCCAAATGCATGCTGTGGCGTGTGCATGGCCAAATTCATACACACATTAGACATATAAATATCTTTTTAACCTAAGATAAACTACCACTGGCTGGAGAGATGGCTCAGTGGTAAAGAGCACTGGCGGCTTCTCAAGAGCCAGTGGCATTCCTATGACACTGGCCCCATAAAGAAGCTGGAAGTAAAGGCACAGGTGGCCGGTGTAGACCAGAGCTCCCTACCAGCCTTTTAAATGCACAGCTTCAACTAAGGAAAGTACACAAACAAAAGTGCATAGTTGGATGAATTTTGTCACGTAAATACCAAAATCAAGGCTGAAGGTGTCCTGGCTCCCCTAAACAATCCCCCTCCTCTCGAGGACATTCTTCATCCCGTCACTGCGGATGGGCTTGCCTGTACGCCCCCATTTTCCTACATTTCCCTCTCCCTACCTCTCAGTCCTCTGTTCTGACCTTGTCACCTTGAGGGCTGAATGGGCCCTTCTGTCAAACGCTCATGTGGCAAAACACATGGACTTAGGGCAAGGAGAACAGACTAGTTCATTTATAAAACAGAAGCCGAGGACTAAGCACAAAAGGCAGCATAAGCAGAAGACTAGCAGTCCTTCCCTAAACATGCCTCGGCTGCCAACTAGTCCTTTGTTTCAAGACAAAGTCTCACTAACTAGTCCCAGCTGACCTGGAGCACACTATATAGACCAGACTGGCCTCAAACTCACAGAAAGCCGTCTGCCTCTGCCTTCTGAGTGCTGGGAATCAAAGGTGTGCGCCACAATGCCCAGCAGCTAGTAGCTAGTTTTTATAGAATGAAAACATCCACTTGTTTCCCATTAAAACCCCACTTTCTCCAGCGAGTGCACCAGCGGTCCCAGAGCTGGCCTAGATAACCTCTGAGAGGACTCTGAGTTCTGATTTTTCTCTGGTTTTACAGCCTCCGAAGTGGGCCTCAAAGCTTTTGGGGATGGGAGAGGGTGGCATTTTTCCAACAGCAACACTAGAAGCCTGCTGCAGCCAAAGCCCTGTCCTTGCCAGCTGCAGAACTTGCTAATGATGGTGGTGTTTGGCCTCGAGCACAGCATTGCTGATTAGGAGGCTGTGGGTACGGAAATGCAGCAAGCACTGAAGATAAGTTAATTAATTACTGTGGTTATGGTAACATCAAAAGCCAGCAGCTTTTGAAGGGCTCTTTGATCTCTAGTTTAGCACCCTTTCAAGTTGCACCCTTTGGCCTGCCAAAACTGTTCTTGCTTCTTTTCTGTCTTGATTTTTAGGAAGAATCCTAAGAGAGATGACCTCCAAAGAATCCTAAGAAGATGACCAGCCTTCACGGATGAACACAAAGTGGCTGAGGTGTCATCCGAAGCACAAAATCAGTTCCCTTCCACTCAGCATCTCTGAAAGCCTCACGCTTCCAGCTGTGCTAACTGGAATCATGGCTTTTCTTCTAGGAAGAGTTTGGATACCAAGCAACCTGAGCAAACAGCATCATTAACCAGAGACAAAAGTACAGAGTTCAAATGTTCTGTAATCACAGAATGAATATACTGCTAAGCATTCTAACTGTGGAATCTGTACTATAAATTGATAAAAAAAAAATGGGTACTCCATGGCACCACATAACAGTATACAGAATCTATCCAGGCATAATGAAAGAAACCAGAAGAACATGACCCCATGTGTACACATTTTGAAACAAGTTTACTAAGTCAGAGAATTTCAGGATGAATAAATGGCACTGGAAAAAAAAAGCAGAGACAGAAACAATCATATTAAACTCAAGGAAAAGGCAGGAAGGCTGTGACCATAATTGGACATGGAAGAGTGTGTTTGAGAATGAGAAATGTCATATTTGTCACTGGGGTAGAGGTTACTAGGTTGTTCTCTTCATTGACTTTATACATCGTCTCTGTGCTTCTCACTGTATCATATTTCACAACTTCAAAAAAGAAGAAAGGACTTTGAGAAAAAGACTAAGGGTTCTAATGCTAGCTAGGGAGAAACTGGGCTTCCAAAAAGAATAAAGAAAAAGGAAGAGTCTGTTCAGTTGCTGAGCCTAGGACTGCTTCAAACCCAGCCCAAGCTTGCAAGCTGTCAGACAGAGAGAGCGTAACAGCATCCGTGGCAGCAGATTCGTGCCTTACAGAAAAGAAGTCTGTCCCTGGGCAGTCCATCCATCACCTACTCAGCACACCGGGTGTCCTGGGTGTGTTCTCAGCAGAAAACCTCAAAGCAGCTGCGGCTAAAACCCTGTCAGAAGCAACATCTCACTGCCAGAGACAAATCGATGCAGGGCCAGTGCTTCGGGCCAGGGGTGAGCTGAGCGGTGGGGCTCTCCGTTCCCTCTGTGTGGCAGCAGGGGATGCTTTCCAATTATTCTTTGGCTCAGGCTGGGGTTTGTACTTTCAGAGCCTCCGACTGAGCTCCGTGGTACTGCAGATGAAACAAATTCAATTAACACTGCTGACCCCAAAAGCCAGGTTCTGCTGTTCTACCAGCAGAGATGGGGATCCAGGTGTATTCTCCCAGGACAGTGGTGTGCTGGGTAACTTTGATAGACTGCCCTCTGCTGTCTATCAAACAAGGGATCAACAAGGTTCTATCTGTGCCATTTTCTTTCGGTGACCTAATTAGAAATCCCAAAAGACCCGAACAGAATCAGAGCGTGCTCTAATCCGGAAAGAGGCACCGTTATAAGGTGTGTAATCCTCACAAAGAGTCCAGGAGGTAACTGCAGCTCTCAGCACTAAATAAAGAAACAGGGGTTCAAAGATTTTCAGATGCCTTGACCAAGGTCACACAGCCAATTAGAGTTGGAGTTTTACTTCAATCTGGAATTGTCCCTCCACAATGGCCCCCGCTGTTCCTTCCACTGAGTAAATAAGTGGACTTGATGATACAGTAGATGACTTGTGTCCCGCCACCAAGTGTCTAACGCTTCTTTCCAGCAGCCCCAGCCTGAGAACCCTTTAAAAGACATTGATGAATTTTCCCAGTGGAAACTCATGTAAAGACCGTAGAAGACTGGCCTTGGCCCTCGTTCACAAGCTACTTTCTCTGCCCACACAATCAGCTGGCCTAAGGTGAAGGCCACTGCTTTATGACCACTACCTCCCCTGTCCCATCCCATGAGGGTTAAGCAGATTCCTGGACATCCCTGAGCCTTCTCACTGGAATGGGTTTTTTTTTGCATCACCAGCCTAGCAAATGCCTGTTTATCCTCCAAGAACCAGCTTGCTCCTCAGTTACTCAAGCAGAGCCTCTTACATCTTTTCTGTTACTAAGGACTGAGTAGGGACTAGGCACTATGGAATCTGAAACAATTCAAAGTCTACCTTGAGAAACAACAAGTCAAAAAGGGAAGGCAAGAAAACTGACCATGAGATACAGTCTAAGAGGTCAAGATGTCTCCTGGTTATGGAGGATGAGCAAGCCCTGGTGTGCATGTGATGGTCAGAGGACAATTTGCCTGAGTCCATTGACTTCTTTTCACCATGTAAAATGCCCCAGGGATTAAACTCAGGTCATCTGGCTTAGCTGCAAAGCACCTTTACCCACTAAGTCATCTTGCGGTCCTGGTAAGTTCCAGGTGCAGCATCATTCCATTCATTAATGATTTGTAATTTGTATCTAACACGTAAGAGCTTGGAAAAATACAAATTTCTTGTCACAAAGAACAAAGTTAACCAGTCTCTGATGTCACTTAATACCTGGACTATGTTCATTTTGTCCAACTGTCCCCAAAGTGTTTTACTTTCTTTTTCCTAAGGTCTATGGTTGCATTTGACTGATGTGTATAAGGGTTACCACCCCCTCCCCAGTTAACATTTTTCCCTTAGTCCCCACTCTTCCTGAGTTTCTGGAGTCTGCTTCTTATCAATTCTATTCCTTGTAGTTTTTGCAGCCTCCATATGTCTACAGATTGGTAGTTAGGTTTAGAGGCTTGGTGAATTAGGATCTATCGTTTTCTGTCACATCAGTCAAATGCATTTTTTTTTCAAGCTTTTAACTTTTGGGGCAAGGTGTATAGCTCAGTGGTAAGAAAGCTTGCACAGCATGCCTGGGGTTTGCATCTGCAGAGGGTGTATAATGTATAATAACTTTTTGAACATTTTTATAGGTTCTTTTAATGACTTGCTATAACAAATTGGGTTTCTATATCTACATTTGCATATATGATTCCTAACAGCTATAACTCCCCACCCAGCCCAGGCTGGTCTTGAACTTGCTGTCTTACTGCCTCTTTTCCTGAGTGACTGCAGGCATGCACAACCATAACAATAATTTATAACAGTGTGACCTGTTATAAAGTGTGACCTGACCTGATATGATGCCATCTACCTGAATACCAGCATTTGGGAGATTGAGACATGAAAACCCTGAGTTTGATACAAGCCTGAGATACATAGTAAGACCATAAGGATGGCTGGGTGGTGGTGGCACACGCCTTTAATCCTAGCACTCGAGAGGCAGAGACAAGTGGATCTCTAAGAGTTTGAGGCCAGCCTGGTCTACGGAATGAATTCCAGGACAACCAGGGCTACACAGAGGAAAAACAAAACCTTAAGAATGAAGAAATGAAAGGAAGGGAAGGAGGGAGGGCAAGAAAAAGAGAGAGAGATCTGAAACACAAAAAAAAGAAAGAAGGAAAGGAAAAAGTATAACGTAATAGTCCTGGCATAAATGAAAAGATTCTGAAAAGACACTATGCCCCTGCCTTTGACTACCAGACTATTAAAACGAAGGTCTCCAAGAAACTTGAATTTCCCCAGAAATTTCATTCTGGAAGAAGGAAAAGACTGAAGCCGGGTGCCAGTAGAGGAGGAACTTACCTACCAGGAAGAGATTTCACACAGTTCCAGAAACTTTTCAGACCACCTCACAGGGGAGACTGAGCCCAGACAATAGCAATGGGCACACTACATTGGCCAGGAATACTCAGCAATGTATACTCTTTGCCTTTTATTTAAACCTAAATCTCACAGTAGGACCCAAAAGGTGGACTTGGTGTACAAGGTGGTATTAATAGACCTCTTTGTTCCTCTTCCCAATGTAGCTACATTGAATAAATCATCTCCTCTTTTGACTATTAACTTGTCTGTTTAATTGGCCTAATGAGGATAAATCGCTGGGTCTCGCTTTTTAGAACATCAGCACCCAGGCTCTGACCCTAAGAACTCTAATAACCGCACATGAGAGAGAGATGAGGTCTGTCTACACAGAGACGCTTCCCTTTGATCCATCAACACAATCTGGTTTCCCTAACCACTTCCGCCCCGTATCCATTTTTAAGACATTGTTACCTGTAGACTGAGCCAGGAGGAACTGAAGATGAAAGCTGAAAAAGAAACTAACAGCATGTCTTTAAACTCCAAAAAGCAAAGACTGATTTTCCACCATACTTAGCCCCAGTTTCACAACAGACCCAGCGAGACATAGAGGAGAGCCCGGGTCCAGGACAGGCTCACAAGCAGCTGCTGGGGCTTGCAACAGCTCTCCCAGAACACTGCTGTTGTCTGTGGAAGACACGGCAGGTTTCCGGTGAAATACAAAACAAAAACATTCCCTCATTCGTAATTTCTATGCTGATTTCTGGTTGAAATGATAAGATTCTACTTTATTTTAGACAAGATTTTGCCACATAACTCAGGCTGGCTCCAACTCTATCCTCCTAGCTCAATCTCCCAAGTGTTAATAATGTCTAGGGGTCTGGGAAATAGACATCCCCAGTAGGCAGGTGGATAGACTGCAAATAGCTAATAAGGATGGAAGACTTCCAGCTTCTTCCTCATACCCCTGACAGAAACAAAGGCCTAAACCTGACAGACCTTTTTCTTCTTTCCTATAGGTCTCTCCTGCTTGTGGACATGTTTACCCCAGAGTTGTGGGTCTATCAGCCAGAGTCCTCCTGCCTGTGGGTTTACCTCCAAGTTGGGGGCCTGCCTGCCTTACTGTCTTTGTTTCAAGTGATCAACCCTAAATTGGGAGAGGAAGACCCCCTATAGGCCCTTACCGGCCACAGACCTCAAGAAGAGCCTGGACTTCTGGAATCTGAGTGCCCTTCCCCTGCTCTGTATTCTTGCCATGTAGGTTTCCTCATCCCTAATCAAAGCCTTTCTTTACCAGCTACTCCTGTCTGTTGAAGCTGAGATTCTCCCCACTGCTGCATGTCACTCAGTGTTTTCCAGCCTTTAACTCTTTCGCTGGCAGAGGAAACAAACCCAATCAAGACCTCTAGACCTCTAGGTTGAAATACAAGTGCCCAAATTTATGGGCATGTACCACGATATCCAACCCTGAAATAATATTTTAGATATATTGTGCTAGACAAAATTATTTAAATCAAATGTATGCATTTCTGCTTGCATTTGTAGTGTGATGGCTAGGAAATTTGAATCAAATATGTGACTGTACTTACTCGCCAGTGTGTCAAACCAAACAGCGTTAATAACAATCATTCCAACCCCCATGCCAAAGGGTGGTGCGGAGAATTGTCTGTACTCTGTCAATCATGTTTTAAATAAATGCTGATTGGCCAGGCAGGAAGTATAGGCGGATCAACCAGACAGGAAGTAGAGGCGGGGCAATGAGAACAGGAGAATGCTGGGAAGGAGGAAGCCCATTCCTCCCACTCCTGCCCAGACCACCAAAGAAGCAGGATGTGACCTGCCCTGCTGAGAAAGGTACTAAGCCATGTGGCTAACATAGATAAGAATAATGGGCTATATAAGTTGTAAGAGCTAATACAAAGCCTGAGCTAAGGGCCAATCAGTTTATCATTAATATAGACTCTCTGTGTTATTTTCTCTGGGACTAAACGGCTGGGGGGACCGGGCAGGACATAAACCCCAACAAGCCCACCCTCATGTTACAAAAAGGGCTTCATTTATTTATTCTTCTGCATCATATCAGTATCTCTTTGGTTCCTTCTATGCCTTAATAAGAAAAATAAATGTGAAAAACAACTCACCCAGATTGTACCAATAGGAGTCAGAGATCCACAATCTTCTGATTCATTTAGAGTATAAAACAGAACAAATAAAAACCCACTCCTTCATTTTTCTATCTTGAGAGCAGGGGAGATGGACTTACATATGAAACTGATGCCCTTTGAGAGAAGAAAGACTAATGTGATAATGACAGATTGATTGCTATCTGGAATTCACTAAATATGAGTCTGTTAGGTTTGCGCTATCCCTCCACAGAATGCTGGAATAGACTGTCAATCATCTCTTACATTTTGAAAATGATTCTAAATTAGTTCAGAGAGTTAGATTGCTATGTGGGGGCTTACTGTGGAATATTATTTTAACTAGGCAAACATGTGTTACATTTGTTTATGCTGCATTTGTTTAATTATGTAAAGATGTGCTGCTGTTTAACCTTGCCTGTCCAAGGCTCCTGACTGGTCTAATGAAAAGCTGAATGGCCAATAGCTAGGTAGTAGAGGGATAGGCAGGGCTTGCAGATAGAGAGAAAAAAATAAGAGGAGAGCAAGAGAGAAGAAAGGAGGGATAAAAAGAGGGAGATGCCTAGGGCCAGCCCATCAGGCAACCTCCAGCCGGCCAGCCAGTCAGTGAGCCAGCTGGTCAAGGAGTAGGACATTCAGAGTGAAAGGTAAAAAGCCTTGGGGCAAAACATAGATGAAGAGAAATGGGTTAAAATAAGGTATGAGAACTAGTGTGACCCTTTGGCACTCCTTGTTACCTGGCATCTCTGGGTTGGTGGATTATAGAATGGTTATCTTTTACTTTACACCTAATGTTCACTTATGAGTGAGTATTTACCATTTTGTCTTTCTGTGTCTGAGTATCCTCACTCAGAATGATTTTTTTCTAGTTCCATCCATTGCCTTCAAATTTCCTGGTGTCATTATTTTTACCGACTGAATAATATTTAATTGTGCAAATGTACCACATTTTTTTATTCATTATTGGGTTGCGGGGCATCTAGGTTGTTTCAAGTTTCTGGCTATTTCAAATAAAGCTTCTATGAACATTAAAAAGAAAGAGCTAGTGTGACAAGAATAAGATATGGCTGAGCTTTCATAACTAATAATAAGTCTCTGTGTGATGACTGGGGGGGGGGGTCCGAGAAAGCCTGCTACAGCAGCTGGTAGGAGGGTGGGAGGTGAGCAGTGCGGAGTCATTTGCAAGGAGCTCGGGAGCAGCTAACTGTGCAGTTACATTCACAGATTTCAGAAAAACTGGAGGACACTTGGGAAATCCAGGGGAAATTTATGTCTTTGGCTCTTTAAATAAAACTTTATAGGGGACTAGAGAGATGGCTCAGAGATTAAGAGCACTGGTTACTCTTCCAGAGGTCCTGAGTTCAATTCCCAGCAACCATATGGTAACTCACAACCATCTGTAATGACATTTGGTGCCCTCTTCTGGCGTGCGGGCATACATGCAGGAAAATACTATACATAATAAATAAATCATTAAAAAAAACAAAATAAAACAAAACAAACAAACAAAAAATTCCTATAGGACCAGGACTTGAAGGTTAGAACAAAGGTTAACAAAGGATTGGACTAATAGTTTGGTGGCCTTAGCTGAAACGCAAAGCAACACAATAGGAAAGCAATGGTTTGGGTGTGTGAGACAAACTTTTCAAGGTTCTCCCCACGATCAGGATATTGCGTTCTCTAGGCTCCCCACTGTCTCAAGATGACCTTGCCACAGTTCCCAGAAGCGATCCATTGCTTTCCATTGGTGCCTCTCCACTACTCAGAGGCTTGCTAAACAAGTCATCCAGAAGCCTGCAGGCAGCCCATCAAACCCAGCAGCCAGTTGGGACTCTCACCAGTTCCCTCTCCCTTCCTATTGATCCCTGCTCACTGGCTCTCCTACTGAAATACTTACTTATTGAACAAAGCAGCATGAAGGAAAAGAGACAAAAATCCAGGCAACAATACAAATCTTTATGTGCCAGTGCCCCCAGACTAGCCTCTACCTGCAGAGTCTGTTCAGCCTCAATGGTGTACCAGAGGAGACTTTCCCCTCCTACCTACTCAGTCTCTGTGAGTTATTCTCAACCTTCCTAATGCTGTGACCCTTTAATACAGTTCCTCAACCATAAAATGATTTTTGTTGCCGTGTCATTCATACTTGTAATTTTGCTCCTGTTACGAATCATAATGTAAATCTCTGATATGCAGGATATGAGTATTGCGGTCACAACCCACAGGTTGAGAACCACTGCGAGGAGCCTTCCCTCCTGTCTATGTCGTCACAGAGGGGCTTCTCCCTTTGTTATTCTTCCCTCTTGCCTGCTGGGTTTGCACGCACTTTGTGCACGGCTGTGCCGTCTTCTCACTTCGGCTTAGGCAGCCTCTTAGCTGGCATTTCCCAATGCCCTCATCATTCTCTGCCTGTGCCTGTGTTACCATTCCAGCTGCCAGGGAAGGACCCTGCTTTACAAGGTCAGCATGTATGAGCGAGCTAGCCTTTTGCTGGGATGCTTTGAGACGACGAAACGGACGTCTCCCCCACGGAGGGTGATTCAGTGACCATCACTACAAATGCCCCGCATTTTAAAGGGAATCGAGAGATGGAATCTGTTTGCAGATACCCCCTTTCAATATTATGCAACTGGCTCTGAAATATATTGAAGAAGCCTTAAGAAAAATTAAAAAAATAAAATAGCCTTCAGCTGAAATGGGCATGTGGTACAAAAAGACTAAGATCTAGGCAGACATAAAACAGCACTGTTGCCACAAAAATACAACTGTCACCTCAGTGGGGAGAAGAGATAGCTTATCCTGATTTCCCCAAACTCCACGTTTGGGTGCAGTAGAAATTTCATGAAGAATTTATAGAAAAAGAACAAAGGAAGGGTGATAAATCAAGACGCTTTTCGGATACATCAGTGGACACATAGGGTAGGAGGCTTACGGCAAAGAAGAAACCCCTCTTTTGTAAGGCTTGAATGCTGTCTTGATGACATCATTAGCTTTTGAGCTGGTGGAAGCTTGTGGTCTTCTGGGCTAATAGATTTCAGAGGGTTTCACCTGGTCATCACAAGGGTGTTATAGCACATAGAGATGGGACAGGAATAGAGGGGTAAAGGTGGGCCAGGATAAGTTGTAAATTAGGCTCTGGACCTACAACATTCCAACTCCAATGATTCCAAGATCACTGAAGCTCTAATCAGCTAATTGGCCTGGTAGATGGGTCACTGAAAAAGTCATCTTCTTTCCAGAAGCCGTCAAAGTATGCTTTTAAAATGCACATAAATTTCAAGCCATGCCCATATAAGGAATTAGTGAGTCTACCTGTTATCTAATGTCATTTTTTTCACAGGATAATTCTTTAAATTACCCAAAGACACAGAGAACTAATATGACTTAATCAATGCTGCTTGTTGAAACTCACAGCTGACCGTGAATTATAGAAGGAAAAATAAAGGGACGCAGAGAGATACAAAGTGTGTGTCCTGGGGTGAGCATCATTTTGAAACCTAAGATCCTCTCTGGAAGTGAATATAAGTCTACCGTTTTTCTCATAGAATAATCACTCTTTTGTGGGGGGGGCTGTTTTCATTTGGTTTGGTTTTGGGGGGAGGTTTCAAGACAGGGTTTCTCTGTGTAGCCCTCACTGTCTGGAAACTTGCTCTGTACACCAGGGATCTGCCTTGGCCTCCTGAATGCTGTGATTAAAGGCGTGCACCACTACATGTTGACTGAAATAGTCACTCTTGAAATAATTACAGATAAAATAAACAAATGGATCATAGTCAGGTACAGTGGAGTATGTCTGTAATCTCAGGACTTGGGATATTGAGGCAGGAGGATTGCTGGAAGTTCAAGGCTGCCGTGGGCTACATCGGGAGAGCCTGTTTCAAAAAGAAAACAAAAATGAAGGAAGGAAAGGAGAGATAAGACAAGATAAGGAAATAAAAGAAAGAACAGGAAAGAGAAGACAAAACCATTTAGCTGCTGTTTCCTAATATATATTTATTTTTATATTTTTTGAAATTATATTTATATTATTCTCCCTTTTCTTTGCCTCCATCCAGCTCCTTCAATGTAGCATATTCTCTTTGCTCTCAAATTCGTGACCACTTTTTCTTTAGTTTTTGGTGTGTGTATATGTGTATACATGTGTGTATACATATGCATATATGTGCAAATGTAACTGCTCAGTCTGTATAATGTTACTTGTACTTGCATGTTTTCATGGTTGGCCATTTGGCACTGAATGACCGCAGAGGCTAGATCGAGAATGGCCCCCATAGGCTCATGTTTGAACACTTGTTCCTCAGTTGGTAGAACTGTTTAGGGAGGATTAGGAGGTGTGGCCTTGTTGAAAGAAATGTCACTGTAGGTGGGCTTTGAGGTTTTAAAAGACTTTGACCATAGCAATCTCTCCCTCTCCCCCGTCCCCAACTTCAGGATCAATGATCAACTGTCATTTAGAGGAACGTAGACAATTGGTACTTTTGACTAGGAAAACAGTTGAACACTGCAAACAGGGCTTAATGGGCCATTCTAGAGAAAGGTTAGACAATAAAACTGGCTGAAAATAATGTGAATATTGGAGGCCCAGCACAAGAGGTTTAAGAGGGGAACAATATTAGCAACTGAGCTAAAGACCATTCTGTGATATTTTTGCAAAGAATGTGGATGCTTTCTGCCACTGACTTAAGAATCTGCCTGAAGCTAAACTGAAATCTCTTAGAATAATTTCCTTGGTGGAGGAGATTTTGAAACAGCATCAATATTTCAAGGCAGATTTCAACAACAGAGTCAATAATTATGTAATCGTTAATATTAACTCTTATGAAGGTCTACAATGAAAAAGAGCAAATGGAGCAAAAAATAGGTACAAATTGAACAGTTAGGGAGAAAGAGAACATCAGGAAATTTAATATTGAAGCCAATGCTTTTGCTGAAAAAGATAAGATTAAAGAAAGGCCTGCTCCAAAATGGAATAAAGAGGATGAGTGCCATCAGGATTAGACCCCATACCGCTAAGTGCCTAACTTCAAAAGGAAAAGCCTAAGGAATTTTCTGTTCTAAAAAGCAACAACAGAAGAAAGCTTCTACAGATGTGATTCCAGGGGACCAGGCTCCCTCCCAAGTGGGGAGTTGCCCTGAACGGTGTTGTCTACATGGTTCTGGGTTTAGAGTCATGAAGGGATGATACGTGAGTATTGGTTGGGGAATCTTCCTCGATGGCTGAGGTGAGCCACTGAGGCAAGGTATATGGTAGGGAAGTCCGTGCATGGAGACTCTAAGAAACCACTGAATAAAACTTAGAAAGTGAGCCGGATGGTGGTGGCACACGCCTTTAATCCCAGCACTTAGGAGGCAGAGGCAAGCCGATCTCTGTGAGTTCGAAGCCAGCCTGGTCTACAAGAGCTAGTAGTTCCAGGACAGGCTCCAAAGCAACAGAGAAACCCTGTTTCGAGGAAAAAAAAAAAAACTTAGAAAGTGAAGCTGAATTATTATACTGGAGACCACAAGATGAAAGAGCTGCATATAGGAAGTGGAACCAGCCAAGAGGAAGACAAGTATTGCAGTCAGAAAAACTGGAAAGGAAAAAAATTAAGCTTTCTGGCATCAGACATGAAGCTACAGGATTTGGGGTCTGCCCCTGCTACATTTTGATCTTGCACAGGGAATTTTATGCACGGAGAATTACAACTGTTTTATTTATAGGGAATTACAGACTATGGGGACTTTTGAAGTTGGACTGAATGCATTTCTGCATTGTGATGAGGCCAGGAACTCCTGGGAGGAAGAGTGTGGTGGTTTGAATGAAAATGGTCTCCATGGGCTCATATATTTGATATTTGGTCCCTAATTGGTCAAGCTGCTCAAGAAGGATTGGGAGTTATAGTCTTGTCCGAGGAAGTGTGTCACTGGAAGCAGGCTTTGCGATTTCAAAAACTTACAATTTCTACTCCCTCTCTCTCTCTCCTTTTCTCCCTCTTTCCGTCCCTCCCTCCCTCCTTCAATTTGAGGATGGAGGTGTAAGCTCTCAGCTGTTTCTGCCACCATGCCTTTGTTCCTCCATCAAGGACTCTAACCCTCTGAAACTCTAAGCCCCAAATGAAATGGTTTCCTTTATAAGTTGTCTTGGTCATGGTGTTCTATCTCAGTAATGGAAGACAACTAAGACCATCGGTGTGCTCTTTTCTGGGGAGGATTGTTTCTTACTTTCTCATCTTCCTTAGTTCTTTGTCTAGGGCTGAGATGCCCCTTCCATGTTAACCTTCATGTTCATCACTGCCTGCCCTGTTCAGGTCTTGTTTAGGCATGGACTGGTGATTTTAGAAGACATTGTTATTGAATACCATTTAGAATACTCTATATTCTATCATATTACCTCCATTGGGCTTGCTTTTCTTCTTCTCCCGAAACTCTGTCCCCTCCTTGCAGATCTTTGCTGAAGTATCTATAAGAGACATTACAACCTGGCAGCTAAGAATAAAGCAAGAATAAAATACAATCTGATTTCATTGCCCACTTGACATCTTAAATGTAAGGATATTCAGAAACTTCTAGAAATGTTTCTGAACAGAGTCAACAATATAATGCACACAAAGTTTTTTTAGCATAGTTCTTTAAACTTTTTATTTTATCTCATGTGTATCGGTGTTTTGACTACATGTATGACCATGTATCATGTGCTTCTGTGGAGGCCAGAAGAGGATGTCAGATCCCTTAAAACTAGAGTTACAGATAGTTGTGATCTGCCATGCAGGTGCTGAGTCCTCCGGAAAAGCAGCCCCTTCTCCAGCTCTTTAACACAGTCCTGCACAGTGTGTGATTTAATAGTGTCCTCCCACACAAAAATGGTGTTAGAAGTTTGGATCCCAGTGTGCTGATATTTAAATGTAATAAGACCTTTGAGAACTGAGGCTTGTAATTAAGTTATTGGAGGAACTGCCCTTAGAACAAATGAATGCAGTTCTCATGGGAATGGGTTACAATGAAAGAGTAAGCCTAAACCCCAGATTGCCCCGACACAAGAAATGCTGACACCTTGTGATGCCATATGCTTTAAAAAAAAATAAAGGAAAACTGATTCCCATTTTTTTCTGAGAAACTGCCATATTGATGTCCAAAGTGACTGTACAAGTTTGCACTCCCACCAGCATTAGGGGAGTATTTTCCTTGCTCCACGTCCTCTCCAGCATAAACTGTCACTTGTGGTTTTGGTCTTAGCTATTCTGACAGGTATAAGGTGGAATCTCAGAGGTGTTTTGATTTACATTTCCCTGATGGCTCAGGATGTTAAACATTTCTTTATGTATTTCTCTGCCATTTGAGAGTCTTCTGTTGAGAATTCTCTGTTTATATCTATACTCCACTTTTAATTGGTGTTGGATGTGGGGTTGGTGAAGATCTTTCCCCTACCTGTAGTCTGCCATTTTGTCCTTTGACAGTATCCTTTGGCTTAAGAAGCTTTTCAGTTTCGTGAGGTCATTTTTATTAATTATCAATCTTACTTGCTCAACTATGTTCATGGCTTCTTTATTCATAATATCCAGATCCTTAGGAACCACAGAATGGATAAATTTAATGTGGTACATTTACACAATGGAGTATTATTCAGCTATTAAAAACAAGAACACCAGGAAATTTGAAGGCAAATGATGGAACTAGAAAAAAATCATCCTGAAAGCCAAAAAGACAAGCATAGTATATACTCACTCATAAGTGGATATTAGCTTCAAAGCAAAGGATAGCAAGGCCAGTTAACAGGGAGGGCCCAAGTGGGAATGCATGGATCTTGCTGGGAAGGAAAAATAGAAGAGATCTCCTGGGTGGACTGGGGGCAGGTGGGGATGGGAACAGGAGGGATCAGGTTGAGGGATGGATGGACAGGGAGAGTACTGAAAGAGACGACTGGAAAAGGGAACATTTCAGTGTCGGGGAGAAACCTGGTGCAAGGGAAACTCCCAGGAATCTGCAAGGATGACCCCAGCTAAGACTCCTAGCAATAGTACATATGTAGCCTGAACTGTACTTCTCCTGTAGCCAAGTAAGACTTCCAGTGGAGGGGTTGGGACATCAACACAGCCACATAACTTTTGACCTACAGCCTGTCCTGCATACGGAATGGGAGGGGGCATGAAATGGTGATACAGAGATTGCGGGAGTGACCAACCAATGAATGGTCCAACCTCAGACCATACCATGAGACTGAGCACATCCCTGACACTGCCCAGAGGTTGGAAGGCGCAGAGACCTAAGATAGAATCAAACATGATTGGGGAAAAAATTGTCAAAGTAACAATATTTAATGATATTCTGCTATACTCATAGATTGGTGACTACCCCAATTGTCAGCAGAGAACCTTCTTTTTTGTTCTGTTTTCTTCTTCTTTTTTTTATCTTTTTTTATTACTTAAAAAAAATACCAATTAGTGGACCCTAGCTATAAAATAAAGGTCACCAAACACTTAGCTCGCAAGCCCAGAGAAGCTGAATACCTAGGTGAACCCAAGGAAAGCATACACAGAACCTCCTGGAAATTGGAAGCAAACAGGATCATCAAGCAAAAGTTGGAAGCCAGGGGCGGGGATAGAGGTGGGAGAAATTTCATCCGATGGATGGAGAT